>PVLA01007110.1:0-111604 GCA_004027455.1 Hydrochoerus hydrochaeris | reverse complement strand
GGATGGATGGGTGGATGCAGGGATGGATGGGAGGATGGATGGGTGGATGCAGGGATGGATGGGAGGATGGATGGGTGGATGCAGGGATGGATGGGTGGAGGGATGGGTGGATGCAGGGATGGATGGACGGGCGGGTACAGGATTGGATAGGTGAACACAGGGATGGATGTGTGGATGGGTGGATGCAGGGATAGATCGGTAGATGCACAGGTGGCAAATGAAAGCTCTCAGAGTAGGGGTGTTCCTCTTGTAGCATTTCTGCAGAAATCCCATGTCACCAAAGCCCTCCACAAGCTCAGAGGTTTCCGCTCACATTATTCTGTGGTACATACCAGGAAAATGAGACTTTGAGTGAAAGCACCCTGCAGAGTGCAGCTGGAGGGTGGCAAAACCGCAGTGCAGTCCCAAGGTCCTTGCGGCCCCAGCCCACGCTGTCCACCACAAGGGCACAGCCACTTTTCACCAAGAAGAGATGCTGCTTGTTGGAAAAACCCAAGTCATGAGTAAGCAAAAGCCAGAGACTCCTGGGGTCATCGTAGCCAGAGGAGAAATCCCCTTGTCCCCTTCTTTCTTGTGGAGGTGACCTGAGAACAGAGCCCTCGTCTTTCCCCACCCACCCCATGAGTTTGTTTCCTGAATTTGCAACACAGGTAGGTTCTCCTGTCACGTTCTGTGGTTATCTGAGAATCCTCTGACCTCTAAGTATGTTTTAATTTGCATAGATTAAAGTTCATTCTTCACGCCATAAAGTTCTCTGGGTTTTAGCAAACATTTAATATTGAGTATCCACCATTGCAGTATCACACAGAACAGTTTCACCACCCTGAGTTACGCTGTGGTCTAGTTGTTCACGTCTTCCCCCCAGTTCTCTGGTGACCACTCATCTTGTTGCCATTGCTATAATTTTGACCCTAATATATCTCCATGATTAATTTTAAATGTCTAAGAGCCAAAAATATTCTGGAACATCATGCAGGCATCGTAAACTATGACTATGATTGTATGTTGCCACAGGAAAACACAGACTCTTCTGGAAAATGCAGGACATAGTATTATCTAAAGGCTCCAATTTGAGAGTTTAAAACTTTTACTAAGTTATAACTGATATACAATAAGCTTCCAGTGTTTAAATGTATGATTTGTTTAAGTTTAATATGATATAAACCTACAAAACCATCGCCATAATTAGGATGGAAATGTATCCATCCTCCACACAAATGTCCTCTACCCCTTGCCGTGGATGGAGGAGGGATGGATGGAAGGATGGAGGGATGGAGGGATGGAAGGATGGAGGGATGGAGGGATGGATGGATGGAGGGAGGGATGGATGGAGGGATGGAGGGATGGATGGATGGAGGGATGGAGGGATGGATGGATGGAGGGATGGAGGGATGGATGGAGGGATGGAGGGAGGGATGGAGGGATGGAGGGATGGATGGAGGGAGGGATGGATGGAGGGATGGAGGGATGGATGGACAGGTGGCAGATGGAGAGACAAAGGGGTGGTAGGTGGGTAGCTTTCTTTCTTCTCCCATCCACTTTTCCCCACTCAGTGGGTAATAACTGATCTGCTTTCCATTCCTATAGATTATTTATATTTTCTAGGTTTTTAACTAAATGTTTCCATCCAGTGTGTGTTATTTTTTTTTTATTCTTCCGCCTAACACAGGTTCTTCTAAGGTCACCTCGGAGCCACGTGTGTCAGCAGTTTCTTACTCTGTGGATACACCACATTGGGTTCCTTCACACACCAGTTTGAGCCAATTATAAATAATAAAACTGCTAGGAATACTGTTGTCCAAGTCTTTTTCTGGGCGCATTTTCTTTCTTTCTTAGTGAATAAATGCTAATGACTGTCTAGATCAGAAGTATGTGCTGAATTACTTAGGAAACACCGGAGTGTATCCCAAAGGGGTCGATCCGCGAGGTGCCCATCGGCAGGTGTGAGGTGCTGTCACCGCACACCATGTGCTCATCCTTTCTAGTCTTAGCAACTATAACAAGCGCCTGGTCACATTTTATTATAGTTTCTCCTAACTGTTATGACTAACGACACTGAGAATCTTTGTGTGTGCTCTTCTGCCATCCACATATCTCCTTTGGCCAAGCATCTACTCAAATCTTCTGACCAGTATTTACTGGTTATTTAGGGGGATTTGTTTTACCAAGCTTGAAAGTTGATTAGAAATTCTAGCTTCCTGTCACTTATCAAACACGCCCATTTGTAAATGTTTCCTCCCTGTCTATGGTTTGTCTTCTCATTCTCTTAACAGAGGAGTTTTTTTAAACCGGGAATCAAACTCACGACCTCACGCTTGCCAGGCAGGTGCTTGTGCCACTGAACTGAGTCCCCAGCCCCCTTAATAGTAGCTTTTAAAACATCCATGTCAATAATTTTGGTAAATCTAGTTTACAAATTTGCTCTTTTGTGGATTATGGCTCCAGTATTACAAGATAAGAAATCTTTACCTAATCCACATTTCTTATGGAAAGTTTGTAGTTTTCAAGTTCCCATGATTCCTTTTTTGGTTTTTTGTTTGGTTTGGTTTTGGGTTTTGTTGTTTTTTTTTTTTTTTGTCTTTGTTTTGGCGGGGGTTTGGTTTGGTTTGGTTTGGTTTGGTTTGGTTTGGTTTGGTTTGGTTGTGGTTTTGGTTTTGGTTTTGGTTTTTGAGACAGGGTCCTGCTATGTAGTTCAGGCTGGCCTCGAACTCACTATGTAGCCCAAGCTGGCTTTGAACTCATGGTGATCCTCCTGCCCCAGCCTGCTGAGTGCTAACCATGATTCCTTTTGGGTTAATTTTGCCTGGGTGTGAGTGTAGCATGAAGTTTATTTTATTGTACCCGAAGGCCCGATTCTTCTGGGGAGCTGGCAAGCCACCTCCCCCATAGTTTTAGCTCTTATAAATGGCACTTTATTTCTATATCCATTCAGTTGCCGCTAAGACACAGTGGTAGTTTTGTTTTGTTTTGTTTTGAGATTTTTGTTATAGTGAAATCCACATCACATAAAATGTCCACCTTCCCAAGTTGAAAAGCACAGCTGAGGGGCGCCAGGCCCTCCAGCCACCACCACGCCTCTCTCGGGACACTTGGCCGCCTGCCAAAGTGAAGCTCAGTCCCCCAAACACTGGCTTCCCACGCTGCCCCCAGTGCCCCAATCCGAGGTCCTGCTCGGCCTTGTTGAAGACTCAGGGCCTTGTGGAGGTGGAGACCACAGCACCTGTCCTGGGACCGACATGCTTCACTCTGCGTGTCCTCAGGAGGCCTCTGTACTGTGACAGGGCCACTGTCCTCCTCCTGTCGGACCCAGCTGCTCCCGAGCATCTGCTTCGCTTCTCGGTGTGTGCAGTAACGGGCGCTGGGGCCACTTCCATGTCTCAGCTATGTTAATGCTGCAGCTTTGAACATGGGTCTGCAAATAGCCCTGCTTTCAATTCCTTTGTATACAAGATGGTCTCAGTGCACAAGGAAACATAAAAATAAAGAGAAACAAAAACAAAATAAACGGACAGTGAGTATCTAAATTTTAAAAATCTGTTGTGGTAAAGGCTCCACTGCCATGGAATCCCCTCAAAACACTCCCCTCATGTTGGACACGCTTTTCCCATCCTTCTTGCTACTTTCTGAAGCAGTTCTTAAAGTCCTTTCACGAGTGTCTTTATGAGGTGTGATTAAAAAGTACAAATTCTGCTGCCAAGCACCATCCACCATAAAAACAAGCTCGTAAAAACATCACAGTGCACCCTCCTCCACCCTGTTCCTCAGATCTCGCCTTTCATGACTTCTGGCTCTGCTAAGTGACCGTGGAAGGGAAATGTTCTAATGCATCCAGGACACAGAGGCCCCCAGAAGAGAGGCCCGCAGAGCCGCTGCAGGACGTGGCGAGCACAACGGGACGCGTGTGCTCAATCTGCGGGCACTGAAGCTGTGCGCCCTTTACTTTGCTCAAAATTCCATCACGTTTTCAATTGTACCTCCTACACACGTACACCCCAGAGTGGAATTTCTGGGTCCCGCAGGAATTCTGTGCTTGGCTTTTGAGGAGTCACCTCCATCTTTTCCACTGAGCTTGCACCATTTTGCACCTCCACCCACACGAGCAGAGTCCGCCCCTCACGCCTCACCCACACTCCTATCTCCTGTTTTACGGTGGTCATCTGGTGTGAGGGTCCTTTTTTTCTGATTTGCATTCTTCTAGTGACCAGTCATGTTCAGTACCTTTGCTCGTGCTTGGCCACTCACATATCTTCCTTGGAGAAATGTCTATTCAAGTCCTCTGCCTATTTTTGAATATCTGATTTCTACAGTTGATTTTACAGTACCTACAACCTGGTGTGACTTCCATTCGTGACAGTAGCTGTTTGTAGATTTCTATTTTCTACACAGACAACCATGTCATCTGTGACTACAGACAGCTTCACTTCCTTTTCAATCCTGACGATTTTGTCTGTTTGAGGTACACTCCAGTCCCCCTCCCCCACCCCCACCTCTTATCTTTTGAGACAGTGTCTCCCTAAGTTGCCTAGACTGGTCTTGAATTTATGATTCTCCTGCCTCAGACTCCCAGTGTGCTGGATTACAGGCCTGGGCCCCCTCCCTGAGTGTGCTGGCTGATTTCCGGCCATGACGAGCAGCAGTGGTGAAAGTAGATACCTGCTCTTCTCCTGACTTCAGGAGACTGCATGTGTCTTCAAGTGTGTGCCTGCTGCAGTTTTTCTAAACACCTTATCTGAAGGAGGGAGCTCCCTGCTATTTTTAGCTTGCTTAGAGTATTTATCAGGGATGAGAGCTGATTTCCTCAAGAGTGGACTCTGCATTTACTGAGATGGTCATCTTGTTTGCCATTAGTCACTTAATGTGATGAATGATGTTGATTTTTTAATGTTAAAACGATGCTGCCTTCCTGCAGTAAACTCCAGTTTTTTAACACGTTGTTGAATTCAGTTTGTTAAAATGTTATTTGGAATTTTTGTACTGTGCTCACCAGGGCTACTGATCTACAGTTTTCTCTCCTTGGAAGGTCTGCGCGTGGCGTTTGCATCAGGCCGTGCTGCCCTCAGAGGCAGGGCTCCAGGTGTCCCTTTTCACCCTGGGGAAGAGTGTACAGAGTCGGTTTATTCCTTTCTACGCCCTTGTTAAATTCACCAGGGAGCCAGCTGCACTTGGTGTCCTCTGCATGGGGAGGTTTGGTTTGCTTTGGTTTTCATTCACCTCTGTTCCTTTACTACGCACCATGGTTACGTCTTCTTGGGTGAGCTCTGGTAATTCGTGCCTCAAGGAGTTTGCCCATCTCGCCCGAGTGGCTGGGCTCCCTGGCCCAAGGCTGTGTGCCACACCCTTTGTCACCTGCGCCCGGCAGCAACACCGACATCTCATCCCTCACATCTCGCTTCTCTCCCAGGAGTCGAGGCCGATCAAGCCAGCCTTCGGGTTCACTGACTTCGCCCTCATGTTTTGTTTTATTGTTGCACCAAAGATTTTCCTTTTTGTGCTTATTTCAGGCTTGATTTGCTCTTTTATCTTTGCTTTGCCATGTTGTTGTTCTTATTGTGTTTTTGGATTTTTGTGTTCTGTTTTGTTTATGAGACAAGGCTCACTGTGTAGCCCAGGCTGGCCTCAAACTCAAGGCAATTCTCTTACCTCAGCTTCCCAAATGCTGGGATTACTGGTGTGTTCCACCTTTCCTTCCTGGTTTCTAGAAGATCAGGGCTGAGAGATCTGACTCGATTTCTAATAGAGCAGTCAGTGCTACAGACGTCCCCCAAGCACTGCTCTAGGAGTGCTCTAACGTGACCTCCTCCCCCAAGCTTCTGTCTCCTCGTCTGTTTTCTGGCTGCCTCCAGCCTCTGTGCCTGTGGCCAGCCTGGGAACCCACTCTGCATCCAGTGCTGTCCAGCAGGAACAGGAAGTCACACCAGCACCTCACACGGAAGGAACTGGTGCACAGATCTTGACATGGTGCGGGAGGCTGGACAAGCAAAACAGGCACTGAAGCTCCAGCACTGTGAGTGACCAGGAGAGCGCCTACCACAGGCTGGGGACACAAGGGAGGAGGTATGGTTGCCAGAATCCAGAGCAGAGGAAAGGGGCCTCCAGGGGCATGGCAGAGCTGGTGTGGCAGAGCTGGGGTGGGCAATGGCCAATCTGAGGCTGGAGGGACTGAAACAAGTGACAAAAAATAACCTGTCTCACTCCACCTCCTCACAGGGCCTTTTAGGAATCCATCAAGTAGGGAGGCTGGAAATATCATTTGGAAAGTCTTAGCCATGTGTATCAGTCAGCTATTGCTGTATAACAAAGCACCCCTCAAACCCATGGCTTCAAAAGTAAGCATTACACAGAGGATAGATGATAGATAGATAGATAGATAGATAGATAGATAGATAGATAGATGATAGATAGATAATTGATAGATGACAGATTATAGATAGATGATAAATGACTGATAGATGATTGATAAGTAAATGATAGATTATAGATAGGTGATTGATAGATGACACATTTCTAGATAGATGGTAGATAACTGACAGATGATTGATGATGAGAGATTACAGATAGGTAGGTAGATGATAGATGGATGATTGATAAAGGGATGATAGATTATAGATAGATGATTGATAGATGATTAACAGATAATGATTATTAAGTAGATGATAGATTATAGATGGGTAGATACTATAGATAGATTAGGTGACAGGTAGATGGATAGATGATAGATAGACGGGTAGAGCAATGATAGAGAGACATAGGCATGGTAGACAGAACATGGTGTGTGTGTGTGTGTGTGTGTGCACGCGTATGCCCACATGTGCACACAGGCTAGTAAACTCGGGTTCTCTGGTGCCCCAGAAGGCCAGCTAGCAGTAATACCAGCAGTAATGAGCACATCTAGTGCCTTGAGCTGGGTCTGAGGAAGCTGCTGATGACCCTAGCACAGCTCAGAATGGGGTGAGGCAGGGGGAGCAGTGACAGGTGCCCGGCAGCCAAATCCAGCAGCAAAGCAAAGACAACACAGGATGACAACCCAAAGAATAAAATACATAGCTTTGAATAAGCAGTGATGCAAACGATTGTGTATATACCTGAGAACATAAACAGCTCATTTTACAGATTTTCAATTAAGTAACAGAAGAAACGAGGGAAGTAGGAAGTCACCATTCATGCTCAGGGCACCAGTGGCTGTGGTGCTGTTTCCTGAAAGATCCAAAAATCAGTGAGCTAAAGTCTGAGGAAAAACACGTTATTTGCATAAACTTAAAAAACCTCCCCCAGTACACTCACAGTTATGAAGTGGAAAACAGTAGCTTTGTGATGGAGAAACGTGGTGACCGCAGCTCAAGTCCCCTGCCCTGGGCTGCGACGGCACCTCACACGTGGACATGCCACATCGAGCACGGTGAGGGCCCAGCCCCCACGACATGCTTGCCAGAAACGCATGACCACAGCTCGGACCACAATAAAACCCCAACACACTTGGCAGAGGGTGGCCTTCAGACTGCCCATCAGCACCTTCATAGGCCAAGATCACAAGAGGCAAAAAAACTGTCACAGAGAGTATCGACCAAGAGACAGGACACTCATCAGCCTGCAGCGGGGGGCAGAGGCCCAAGCACCATGGCCCCTGGCTCCTGGGGTCCCTGCATGTTCACATGGGCTGTCCCCACGAGGGCCTGCAGCACGGTCACCCACTGACCTCGGAGACCACACCCAGGCCCCAAGGCAGTGCCACTACCAGGGTCAGCCAGCTACCTGGCCCCAACCACCACACTCCTGCCCCAGAGCTTGATGACACAGCTCCTTGATGACACTGCACCCACGGCTTCCTGAGAAGGACCTGTCTCACAGACCTGGGAGCACTGCAGGCCCAGCTGGGGAGCCCGAAGGATGCCAGGAGTGCAGGTCTTGGGGATTTGGGTAACGGTGGCTCCTCCTCCCCCGCCACACTGCTCCAGAGCAGCAACCTTGCTTCCTGTGCAACAGGGGCTGCTGCCCAGGGCCACACAAAAGTCAGGACCACCCCAGCATCTCCCTGGCCACCAAGTCAGCAGAACAGGGTGTGAAGTTGCAGTGTTGGCCACCATGGTGACCCTGGGCACCAAGGGGACTGGGTGCAAGAGTGCAGGAGGGACCTGGGGGAGACCAAATCTCGTGGCCTGTGGATCCTGAGAAGTAACAGGGCTTCCATCTTACAAACCCGCCTCCCATCTCCCATCGTGTACATTCACTACATAGTGTGACGTCCAGGACCTGTGCTGGAGGTGAGATCACGCCCAGTCCGTGGGGGACAATGCACATGCTGCAGTGGTTATGGGGACCCTCCACACCCACTCTCCCGAGGGCCCGG
This sequence comes from Hydrochoerus hydrochaeris, assembly GCA_004027455.1. Lineage (NCBI taxonomy): Eukaryota > Metazoa > Chordata > Mammalia > Rodentia > Hydrochaeridae > Hydrochoerus > Hydrochoerus hydrochaeris. Next base: position 103,260 of record PVLA01007110.1, on the reverse strand, counting down.
CACTGCAGCACAGTGCCACTAGCACACTCGGCATGCTGGCCAGTGAGCCACCAGACCCTCTCTGCTGGCCACCTGGAGGTTTGTGTCCTAGGACCAGCCTGAGCCTAGTCCCTCTCACCCTGGCCCTGGGACCCACCCACCCTCTGGCATGAGGTAACCTTGGTTTAGGTTTCCACATCTGTCTCTCCATGTCCAGCGTCTTTCCCACACCACAGTGGCCTCCAGTTCCTTTGCATGGCTGCTGGATGCTCGCTGCATGCTGCACCACATTCCTGTTGCCTGTGCCTCCCTGGTAGCCACACGTGTTGAGCCCATTTCCTGGTGGCTATGACTTGCACTGCTGTGCGCAGACCCACAGTCCTTTACGATGCATAGGTCCCATTTCCTCTGTCCGGATCACTGATCCCTAAGGATGCCCCTTGCTCCTCTCCACCGTGGCTACACTTACAAACTTCTTCTGGTGGAACAGCTGCAGCCTTGAGCAGCTGGGGACACCACACAGCTGTGGTCTCTCCATACTCAGCATCATACACAGACCCCTCAGCACCCATAGGAGTCGGTGGATGCCCTGCCACCTTGGATGCGTTCACCGCTGGGGACCCAGAGAATCTAGATACAAAGTGACCCCTTTGGTAAATGCAGGTGGCCCTGCAGACCCAGGTCCAGAGGTGTCTCAGTTACTTTTCTCTCATTGCTGAGACAAAATACCCAACACCCAAAATTAAGGAAGGAAAGGTTTACTTAGCTTATAGTCTGTGGAGGTTGCAGTCCATAATCAGCTGGCTCCAAGGCAGGATGGCATGGTACTGGGGCAACAGTTCAATTCACAGAGGACAGCAAAAGCAGCCAGAGTAAAGGAGGGGAAGAGAAAGCCTCTTTTTCTCCTTTATATTGTACACAGGCTACCCCCACTCCAAGGCCAGTGTAGTGCTCACAAAATCTCTTTGCCCTCCTCTTGCACAGGCTCAGGATGTTTACAAAGAACTAACTCTGGCTTCCTGCTGAGTCTCTTATACTTCTAGACTTCTCAAGCTGACACAATGTATCACCCATAACAATCTACCCCTTGTCAACTTGGCAACCAGACATACTTCTTTAAACTAGCCTCCAGATCCAAAGGTAAGCTTCTGCTTAGCATCTCACAACTTGCACATTATAGCACAGTTTAATGATCCTTAAGAACCAGTATTAAGTCTATCAATATTATGTTACATTGGAACCATAATATTCTGTCCCTGGCCCCCCCAAAGGCCCATGCACATGTCTTTATGAAAAAGACATTTAGTCCATCTGAAAAAGTTGCCAAAGTCCTAACAGTTTTAGCATTGTTGTGAAGTCCAAGTCCCTCCAAGATACAAGGCAAACTCTTAGCTGCAACTCCCTGTGCAAATGAAAACAAAGTTAAACACTTCCAACATGCAAAGACAGCAGACAACACTCCCATTCCAAGAGTTACAAACACGGATACAAAGAATTGGGACCAAAGCAAGTCCAAAATCCAGAGGGCAAAGGTTAAGTCCTGTAGTGGCACATCCAACATCTGAAGCAATTGTGAGCTCCAAGGGTCTTGTGTGACTCTGTCACCGTGGCACTTCTGGTGGTTGTAGCTCCCGCAGCTTCTCTCTTGGGCTGGCTCTGCTCCCTCTTTGCAGCTTTCCTTAGATGATCCACACTCCTGGCTTTTCCAAATTTCAGGGGTCTCCACTGCACCTCTGTCTTCAGACTCACAGCTTCACACACTGCCCTCTCAGGGGCACGCTGCATGGCCTCCCAGGCCTGCTTCTGAAATCACAATGGAAGCCTTTTTAACCTCAGAACTCTTGCATTCTGTGTGCACCTAAAGCCAGCGCCATGTGGATGCCGCCAAGGTCTGCTGCAGCTGGAGCAGTAGCCAGGCTTCCCTCTCTCTTGGCTGTAGGGGCCAAGTGCCTGCATCATTGGGCTCTCTGAGTCCAGTTCTGAGGAACAAATGTTTTATGCTGCCACCATTCTGGAACATGGTGCTCTGAGGCTTTCTCCTCAAAGCAAAGTCCTACACTTTTGCAGTTTTGAGGCTGCAAAGGTTCAAGATTTACTACTTTTTGTGATGCATTCAGGCTATCTTTTCTATTCTGTTCCTTCTTAACAATCAAGATTTCCTCAGCTTTGTCTTTGCAGTCCACAGTTTTAATGGAGCTTCCTTTTTGGCCAAACTCACAGTGTTTTAAATTATCCTGCTGGGCTCTTTGCCCTGGATTTGCAAAATGAATCTGGCTAAAAGCCCTCAACAATAGTCAAGCCACAGCCTCAACATTCAACTGCCTTGAAATTTCTTCTGCCAGATTAATTAGTTCATTGCCCTTAATCTCAGGCAAAGTTTCTGCACACAAGCAAAATATAAGAGCTGGTGCGCCCAAGAGTACCACAGCTTGGAGCTGGAGCACCACTGTGGTGGGCAGAGCCAAAGGAACCTCTGCCCAGCCCCACCAGTGCCCTCTAGGGCCTGGTAGCCCCGTAGTGAAGTGTAGAAGATGCTGCACATACAGGAAAGGGACCCAGCCTGCAGGCCTCATCCTGAACTGTGTGACAGTACCAAAGCTGACCTGACTCTTGTCCCATGGGTCCCCCAGATGACAGCTGGCAGGGCTTTAGCTTGTCCCTCCCGGACACTGTGGCAGGGTAGTAGGCAAGATGGATGAGGGGAAGGGACTGCCTGAAGGGGCCCCTCCAGGAAGGACCCTGGGACAGACCTGCAAACACAGTCTGCTGCTCTTCCCCCTTCCTCCCCAAGGGACAGGGCCTCTTACTGGGATATTGCCCTGGGGAAAAGGAAGTTGTACAAATCCTCAGGCCTCCCAGACACTAGCTCTGAGGGAACACGGATTTCGGGAGACCCAGCTGTCCAGGAGGCGAAGGGCTGGCGAGCCAGATCACAGCCCCGGTCCAGCCCACAGTGTCAGGCCACAGCGTCACCTCAGTTCCAGGAAGAGACACTGCTGTTCAAAACTGTTGCTGTCCAGCTGTCCACCAACAGGCCAGTGACTACAGGGCCACACAGCTGTGACGTGGGTCACTCCACAGCCATCAAGCCATTCCTAGTGAAGATCTGATGTTTGCTTTTATTTCCCCCATGTGCAGTGGGGAAAGAGGCCATAAAGTAATCCCCGGTGATAACCAGGGCTGTGGTGATTGCCAGTGGCCAATGGCTCACGGCAAGTTGTTAAAACCCTTCACACCAGTGAAGGCAGTGCCATCCAAGCCCGTTGCAGAGCAGGGACCAGAACCCCAACCGGCCTTGCTGACCCAACACAGCTCCCCAACAGAGGACGGGGACACAGCTTCCTGACACATCTATCTTCTACACGTTCCCTGTGCACACAAAACACTCTCTGTTCAGGAAGCTACATGTTATTCAACAGAAAGAATTGGGGTGCATTATTGACCTCCCACAGGCTGTCCACAGCTTGACAGGTGTGATGTTGCACCTCTGTAATGCCAGCACTCAGGAGGGTCACCGCTAATTTGAGGCCAGCCTAGGCTGGGCTACATAGTGAGTTCAAGTCCAACCTGAACTGTGTAGAAAGAACCTGTCTCAAAAACAAAAACTAAAAGCACAATGTCAACAGTTGCTTGGTAGGGCTGGGACAGCCGCAGAGGGCAGAGCCTCTGGTGCTGGGGCCTAGGGGCCTCCCAGCCTCCCACTCTCCATATTCTGGGACTGCATTGAAGAAACAAGGTTGTGTGGACTCTGAGCGGAGGGCTCCCTGGTGTCACAAGAGGATAGGGCCCACAAGTGTCCATCGCAAGGCAGGGCAGAGGGCTGGGGCTCACGTGGTGGCATGCGAGGCCACAGTCCATGCCACTCTCAGCAGCTGTCCCCACACTCACACAGGGAAGGGGAAGGACAGCACCCTGCAGGGGAGTGGAAGCCTGGGACCAGCACCTGAGCCCAACCAGAGACTGGAGTCGGACACTCTGCATTCTGGCCAGGAATCCAGACTTGAGCTCCAAGACACCAACCATGGACAGCTTGGCCCCAGACCCTTCAGCAGGGTTCTGGGGACCAGATAGGCACTGGGGACAGGCTCCAAAGGGAGACAAGGGTTGACGCATGTGCAAGGGTCCGGCCTGCACACCTCCTTGGCTCCTCTGAGGACATGGAAGCCACCAGCCACCAAATGTGACAAGCAGCAGTGAGGTCCAGAGACGTGAACACAGCCTCGAGGCTGACCACAGAACCGTGTGGGGCCCAGACTTCTGTGATGGGCCGAGGCCCCAGAACATGAGAGCCAGGGCTGATGGGGACCTGCACACCGCGTTCACAGCCTTGTGGTTCACAGCAGTCGAGAGGAGAAAGCCACGTGACATCCATGAACTGATGAACAGAAGCTGCAGGATGCCAGGCACATGGTGGAATATCATTCAGCCCTAAAGAGGAGGAAGGTCTGGCACCACTACAGCCTGGATGGACTCGAGGACACGGTGCTGAAACCAGCCAGTCCCCAAGGACAGGTCTTCTGTGACCTGAGTCACAGGAGCCCCAGAGGCATCAGGGCCAGAGAAAGAGCAGGATGGACCAGGGAACTGGGTGGGCCGGAGTCTAATGAGGCAGAGGGGAGCGAGCCCTGCAGCTGATGGGCTTGATGCCCCAACTGCACTCAAGCATGACTAAGAGGGGACATTTATGCCAAGTGTATTTTATCACAATAAAAAAAGAGCATTTTTAAGAGAGGAAAATCATCACCTTGGGTAATAGAATCTGAGCACCAGCCTGCTGTAACCTCCGGGAGAGCCCAGCGCAGGGGCAGCTGCAGCTGAGGTGTCAGGGGCACCAGCTCCTCCACCTGGGAGTGACCTCAGCGCCCCACGCTGGCATAGATAACACTCTTATAGGAAAACTTCCATAAGAAGAGAGCAAAAGCCAAAAGCTTGTGAACAGAGCGGCGTGCTGTGTACTCCCCTCTGCCAGGCTCGTGGCTGTGCACCCAGAGTCAGGTACCGCCCTGCACAGGGACATGGGGGATGCCCAGCCAGTGCCCAGCTCAGGTCATGGGACCCTCGCATGACTCTGAGGCTTCTGCGTGGGTCTGCAGATGCTGGGCATCGTGGGTCTTCTGTACACGGCTTCCTGCATGGGATGCACCCAGTCACTAATGTCAGTTCCAGGCTGCCCAGAAAGGTCTCCAGGGCATATATGGGTGGCCCTATTTCCACCCAGGAGCATGGACTTGTCCAGAGATGACCACAGACTGTACACACCACCTGTCCCCAGCGCCAAGGCCACCAGTGCTGGGCAACAGGAGATCCTCCCCAGGGAACCTGCTTGGGGCTGCAGCCATGGCGCTGGGCTCTTCCTGGGGGGTGCAACGCTCACACTGCAGCCCAACAGGGTGGAAACAGCGCCACCACCAAGGCACACAGACACCCCGGCACCTCCAGCCCTGCTTTCTTTGGGGTGACCTGCCAGCTGGCAGACTCTGTGCAGGCATGGAGTTGGCCCTTCCCAGCTTGCTGTGGGAGGGTTTGGAACCCCCCAAAAAGGATACAGGGACCCCAGGATACAGGGGCAGCTGAGACAGTGTGTGCCCTGGTGGGTTTCCACTGCCACCCAGCCACAGCCAGGCACTGAGCAGGCTGAGGCCAGGCTCTGCCCTGCTTGGGGCGGCCAGGGTAGAAGCCACCCACACCCACTGCCAGGAGGGCGAGTGGGTGCGGGGCTCAGGCAGGCAATGCCAGCAGCTCCTCAAGGAACAAATAAAGTGCCAGTTCCTGGGAAGGGCAACAGCTGCAGGCCAGGCAGGAGGAAAGTCCGCAGGGGGTCAGTGTGCACCCCACAGCCTCGCCCCACAGGTTTATGGCCAAGTCCTGTTGCGGGCACAGGTCCAGCGCCACCACCCTCCTACTGGTCTCTTCCAGGAAGCGGCTAGGAGCAGAAGCTGGAACCTGAAACCCAAGACCTGGCCAAGAGGCCAATGGCTCCTCAATTTCAGAAGTTGTGAGGGGCAGATGCAGGACTGGGGTGTTGTGGAGAACACCCCACTCCATCCCAGTCCCAGCTACTTGGAGGCCCTTGGGCCCAGGGCGACAGTGACACAGGGAGGGTGATGTCACTGGAGGGGCCCAGGGCCACTGTGTGTGACTGTGGGTCCACGAGCCTACACATACCTCCTGGGGGTGCTGGACTGGGAGGACTCTGGGGGCCTCAGGCCAGGAGGCCAGGATGAGGCTGGTGGTCAGGGGCTTGAGCAGAACTTAGAGCAGGTTAGGCAAGGGCAAGGTCCAACAGCTGGGGCCACATAGATGCCCATTCACTTGAGGCACCGACAACACAGACTGATGCCCTCCTGCCCCCACAGGCCACCCCTGGGCAGCCACCTGCTCAAGGACAGTGATGGCATCCCATGCTCTTACCTGGGCAGGAGACAGTCCCTTCAGTGGGGGTCTGGGCCTTAACCCCCTGGGGACTCTGGGGACCAGAGCCTTAGTCCCCTGGCTGGCACGGCTGGGCAGCTTCTCCCACCCTTTCCAACTGTCACTGCAGGCTACCTCTCCATCCAGCAGATGCTGCCTGGGGAAGCCGCTTTCTCCTTCCTTTGTCTACTCCTACCTTCCACTGGGCCCTGCAGTGGCCAGGAGGGAGCACCTGGGCTGGAGCCACCTGTACTGGCCCTCAGTGCCCACCCTAGCTTGGGCTGCCAGAGGAGAACGTGGCAATGCCCACCTGGCACTTCTGAGCCACCAGAGGGCTCAGAGGCTGCAGGGAGGGGCACCTAGCAGGAAGGGAAGGGATGCTGGAGGGTTGGTCCCCAAGGACGTCACCTCCCTGACTGTGATGTGGACCCGGGGCAGGGAGGACACTGTCACTGCAGAACAGGGCCAGAGGAGGTGCTGTGCCCTGGTGGGCATGCTTGGCTCCCAGGCCCCCCCTGGGGTCAGCTGCATGGGGCAAAGCAGTGCCACGGGCTGTGGGTGGGCACCTGACCCCAGGACACTGCAGATGGACCTCAAGCAGATGGTTCCTGTGAGAGCTGCTGGGAATCGGCATGCCTGGCCGGGACCCCACAGTCAGCCCAGGCCAGAGCGTGGCAGAACCCATCCTGCATGGGTCCAGGCCCCCCATGCGGGGCCTGTGGACAGTGGCTTGGATGTCACTGCTGGGTCACGGCCAGGTCCAAGGTGGGGGACAAGAGGGACACAGAGCAGGTGGAGGGAGCCCAGCAATTGGGTAAAGATGGTGCTAATGACCAAATACCCCCAGGTCCCAGGCAGGTACCAAGGTGTTGGGGTGCCACCGTCCTAGGCAGACCTGCACTGGATGCCCTGTTAGGACATCTGAGGCATGGCCCCTGCTGAGACAGGAGAGGAAGGGTGGGTGCAGCTCTAGCACTCAGGGGCTCTGGACCTTTGGGGTCAGTTAGACGCCCCTCTCAAAGCCCTGGGCCCCAGGAGACCACTGTCTCCACCTCAGCTGGGGTTCCTGCTCCCCAAGGCCACAGCTGCAGCCAGCACTGCCCCTCTCCCACATTAGCGTGCAGGGCAGGTGGGGGGTGCCCCAGACCAAGACACAAGGCCACCAGTAGGGGGCACCCAGCGCCCTCTCTGCACCCCAAGGAGAGGGGCAGCTGAGACTGTAGGACACAGAGAACCTTGAGAACCTGCTGGCCCAGTTTGCACTGGTAGAGCTGGAGGGGCGCAGGTGCAAGGTGTGCAGGAAGTCGGGGTTCCACGTTGGCCTGGTCTCAGGTGAGCGCCTCAAGCTCTGGGTACCCCAGGAAGTGTGTGTGTACCCACACACAGCAGGGCAGGAACTTGTATCCGAGCCCACAGGCATGAGTATGAGCAGGGTGCCAGGCATGTGGCACTTGCACCACTGTGTTTGATCCCACACCCACCAGAGGCTGCACAGGCCCTGCCCTCACTTTGCAGCCCCTCTGCCCGGCCCTCTGAGAGCAGACAGCCCTGGGGAGCAGCAGGCTGGAGTCGCCCACCGCGCCCTGTTCTTTCCGAAGCTCAGGTGATTGCTGTCTTCCAGCTGGGCCCAGCCTTGGCAGGGGACACAGGCTGGGCTGAGGGCCACCCTCTGCCTCACCTCTCTGTGCCTGTTTCCCCCTCTGCTTGGGGACGGCAGCTGCCAACTTGAGCACACAGGACCTCAGGTGTGCTCCGCGGGGCAGAGGAGAGACAGTGAGCCTGCAGTTTCTCAGCGCACAAAGACTCAGAGCTAGCAGTGCTGCAATTGTCACCTCTGGGAAATTCATGGCCTCCTATAGGCTGTGGGACCAGGCCAGGAGGGCCCTGTGCTCATAGCAGGGTCAGCAAGACCCAGAGAGGTGGGGCTGGGGCCTCCCCAAGATGGTTCTGGGGTGTGCACGTTGTCAGGGATGAGGGGCCAAGAGGCTGCATCTGAGGCTGGCTGTGCCCCTCTTTGCCCAGGTAGCAGCAGTGTCCTTGGGTACCAGGCAAGCAGCACTTGGCCACCCTGGCATGTCCTGTCCTAGTCAGACAGGCCAGTGTCTGCTATAGAGGGAAAGCGTGTAGGACAGTAAGGGCCCCAACACCCAAAGACAAAAGAGGTACACAGCATGGGCTAGAAAGTGTTTCGAAGGAGCAAGGAGCCCCTGCTCAAGGCCTGGGTGACTACTGGACACACTGGGTGTGTGTGGACGCTGAACTGTCCCCATCGCACCCTGAGCGCATGCTGGAGTCCTAGGATGGTGATGGGAGTTTATCTGCAGAGCCCCTCGAGGCTGCTGGGGGATCCGCCCCACACACATGGTTCCAGCCCTGGCTCAGTAAGGACCTGTGTCCCAGGGTGAATGCCCCCATCTGCAGCCCAGGGACAGCCGGGCTGGAGAAATGACAAGGCCGTCCCACGTCTCCACACACAGGATGGGCCAGGTGAGGGGCAGCTGCCCACAGCTGCGCGGCATCACGGCTCTGGGGTGCTTCTTCCTGGCTCCTCCACCTTCTCTACCACAGCGCATCCTAGTTCGTGAAGTGGATCAGGATGCAGCTGTCAGGGACTTTGGTCTCCGGGAAGCAGCATGGCAGAGCCCGGATCTAACAAAGAGAACAGGAAATGCACGAAGGGGCAGGGGTCAGAGTGTGAGCGTGGAGCACGGGGCCAGAGGTCCGGCGAGGCAGAGGCGTCGTCTGCAGGTGTTCAGCAGCCTGCATGGAGCCCGGGTCTGGGGAGGCCTCCAGCCTCTTGCTGTGGGGGCTCTGCAGGCCTCTGTGCCTGGGCACCAAACCACCCCACACTTGTCCCCACCTCCACCTTCCAGCATCAGGACTCCCAAGTCCACATAGGGATTTAGGGGCTCCCTGTCCCAGATCACAGCCTGCTCCCTGGATATGGCCTGGAAGGGACTGAGGAGAAGCCTTGAAGGTCCAGGTTGACCCAGGTGGCTGGAGACTGGCAAGAACAGAGCTGCCCAGGGAGGCCCGGGGCCATCAGAAGCTGCTGCTATGTGTAGAGTGTCCCCAAGGTCACATGCTGCAGCTCTCGAGGCTGCTCAGAGGTAGTGGGAGCCCTGAGAGCCAGGATGGGGATCTTCTAGTCATGCAAGAGGGGGCATCCTCGAAGGGGATGGTGGACCCTGGCCCCTCCACTTTCTCTGTCTCACTTCCTGCCCCATGAAGTGAGCTGCACAGCTCTGTCCTGTGCTTGGCTTCTGTATGCTGCCTCAGGCCGATGCAACAGGCACTGAAAGCTTGAGTCCATGAAAGCCAGATACCACGAAGATTCTGAGCCAGCACAGCTGTATCTTGGCAGGTCACTGCCTTGGATATTCTGCTGCTGCAGCAGGAGACTGCCTGGCCCCTCCAGCACTCAGCTGAGGAGTCCCAGGCAGAGAGGCCATAAGGCTGGAAGACCCAGGCAGTGCAGAGGGGCAGCAGTGGGAGCTGGGAGTGGGCAGTGCCTAGGGCATTGCAGCTCGTGCTGTGGTACAGCAGGCACTGTGCAGGGCCTGCTCTCAGCAGTGCAAGTTACATGGAGCAGCACAGCTCCCACCTGCACAGCTAATGAACCCAGGAGTAAGTGCCAAGCCCCTGCCTGCGTCCCGCTCAGCTCTGAGCATGCACCGGGATGCAGCTGCCCATGAGCATTTGGGCGCCTGGCAGCGGGAAAGAGCACAATCCAACTGTGACCAGGAGAAGTTGCAAAGCCCAGTGCGCCTCAGTGGTCCGAGCCATGAGGACCATCACCGTCTATGCACTGCGTGCCACTAGACAGCTGTGGGAAGCAGAAGAGCCAGATTGAACTTCCTGAGGTGGAAATGAGAGATGATGGAGAACGGCGGGTGAGACGTGAGAATATGGGTGCTGGGAGCATGGGCAGGAACAGAGACCCAACCCGGGGAAGCCTTGCACATGGAGCCGTGGAACCACGGAGCCAGAGGCGGCCCGGGAGGGAAAGCTGGAGAAACGGTGACCAAAATGCCTTCAAACACCCACTTGAGGGGCCCAGCCCATGACCCACGCAGATCGTGTCCAGATGACCAGGGCTTGCGGTGCAGAGCGGAGACCGAGGAGCCAGCACCAATGGCTTGGGGCACAGAGCTGCATACGCACACAACAGGACCCCTTGTCCTGAAAACTGTCCTCCCTCACCCAGCAGGGAGACACAGGCCACAATCCATGCCTGGGCAGTGATCATGTGGCCACGCACATAATAGTCTTCTTCTTATTTTATCGTCCTTTTTCTTTCTTTATTTTCACAGTGCCAGGGTGGAAGCCAGGGCCTCACGCATCCTTGGCAAGTGCGCTGCCCTGAGCCATCGACTTATCAGCTAGATCCCTCTAACAGATTACTGATTAAACAAAGACCAGCCACAGAAGTAGTGTGACCTATGACACAAGGCAAAGTAAACGCACAACAAAATTACACAAACCTTGGGAGGAAAGAAATACAGTCACGCCATCTGGAGGTTCCTATTCTATCTGTGATGTGCTCAGCTATCTCTGGAAGGTAGACAGGCACTGAAACCCTAAGGTGACTACAAAATAATACAACAGAGTCAAGGCCAAACAGGAAAAACTAAGTTACAAAAAACACTCAACTAAGCCAAAAGAAGAAGAGGGGCTGAGGGTTTAGTTCAGTGGCACAAGTACCTGCCTGGCAAACGTGAGATCATGAGTTCCATCCCTGGTCCCACCACCACCCAAAAAATGAAGGAAGAGGAGAGAAAAAGGGGGGAAAGGCAACTGGTGGAGGAATGGGAAGCAAGAGTGGCAGGATTTAACTGACCGCACCAGTCCTCAGCCAATGTGAATGTCTGACCATCCCTGCCCCTCTCTCAGTCCTCAGTTTACCCATTCATCCTGGTGGCTGCAGGCCTAGGACATCCTCGGGCACCTACTGGTGGCCTGGCCCCTCCTCCAGCCTGGCTGCACCTGCCCTCACAGGCCACAGGCAGTGCTTCAGGACCCTCTGGGTCCCTAACTCCATCTGCTATCACAGGGAGGAGGACACCAGGGAGCTGTGGCCTCCAAGGTGCCCCAGACTCCATTCATGTCCTTCCTGGAGTCCTGCTGCAGCCAGTGACCCTCACCAGCCCGAGGCAGGCAGAAAAGCTCAATGGGTCCACATTCCCACAGGGCCCAGCCCCCGGCCTTATCTATTTCCTTTTCACTCAGCATCCTCCAGATCAGCGCAGGAACCTAGCTGGCCACTCCCTGCTGGCCTTGGCCAGCACAGAACTTTGCCCTCGTGACCTCTTGCTGGCCATGCTAGGGAGCAGGCACAGCAAGGGTCAGGCATCAGTCTGAGAGGGAGGAGGGAGTGGCTCCCCCACCCACTTGCCTGGAACTGGGCACATGGGGCCTGCCGTGGCTGTGGGCTGGTACTGCCCCTCTCTCCAGCCCGCCCAAGCTCCATACCCCTGTGGCAGAAGCCAGGGGCTGTCCTGTCCCTGCCCACCTCAACTCTGGCCACCCCACCCCACCCACCCCTACAGACTGGAAATCCCCCAGGCAGTGTCACCCACTATGGCCCTGTGGTATCTGGTCCTCTAGTGGCCATTGCACAAGGCGGAGAACCAAAGGGAAGAGGCCCAGCCTTGGGAGGATGCAGTGAGCACAGCCCTCATGGGACCAGCGTCCCAGGCCTTGGCAGCAGCTTCCCACTCAGCTGCTCCCCAACCACAGAGGGGCCAGGCACCCCAGCCTAGCCAGGTACCAAGGGGCTGAGGGTGGCAGTGTGAACGGGGGCCACTGGGTGGGAGGCTGAGGCTCACGCTGTCCTCCAGGTCCTGGCTCCCAACCATAGCCCTTGACCGTCCACTTTGTGGTCATCTCCATCATGACCAGGGTGTGGCAGATCTGCAGGGGCGGCCTGGGTGGGGACCAGAGACTGGAGGGGATGGAGCCTGGGACAGACAAGGATGACACAGGGCCCAGAGCAAGGGATCGAGGGAACGTGGTAGCAGGTCCCTGGAAGCAGATAGACAGAGACTCAGACTCACCACAAGCCCAAGGCAAACCCTCCAGGGACTGACCACCTGGCCCATGGGAGGGGCACATGGGGAAGTCCTGCAGGGCAGGCGGCAGCGCAGACCCTACGGAGCAATAGGGCTGAGGCTGGCTGCCACCTCAGCCGCTCTGTGCCCAGTGTCACCTGACTGCCACCCTCTGCCAAGCAGGGCTGCCCAGAGCCACTCCTGCTGCTCCTCACCCAGCAAAGGTAGCCAGTCAGCCCTTGGCCCTCCAGAGACACAGGGTAAGTGGCCCCGAGCTTACATTTGGGAGCCCGTGCAGCAGCAGGACAGGCTCCCAGGCACGGCTGGACCAGAGGTGAGGTCCTGCTCCCCAAATTGGAGTCTCTCCTTCACTCTCAGTCCTTGGCAGGATGAGAAACAGCCTCTCTCTGGGACAGGTGTTCACCCCAGGGCAGATGGGGGATAAGATGGACAGTCCTGGGTCTACCCTGGCCACCCTGCAAACAAGACACAGCACAGCCAGGCTTGCCTGTGGGAGGAGCCAGGCCCAAGTCTGTTCCCAAGCCTTCCACAAGTACCTCCCAGGGGCAGAGGCCACCATCCTTGTCCAAGTTGTCCAGAAGCCACAGCTGAACAGGCAGCACTCACTATGGACCCCAAAGCTGGGGTCCAGTCCCCCCCTAGACCCTGAGTTCTAGGGCCAAAGCAGGCTGGGGCCCATCCAAATCTCGGCTCGCTGGCCAGGCCCAGGCCCTGGTGACCACCATTCAGGGCCTGGCCACAGAGGTGTGGAGGGCAGAGGTCCCAGCCAGACAGGAAGTGGACAATCACCCCCTGTCCAGACACTGGTTCCACTTTCCAAGACCAGTGGGACGTGGATCTTATCGCTGAGTCTCCAGGAACAACAGCTGCACACAGTCTTATCTCACCTCCTGGGAGCCACGTACCAGTGCATGAACGCACGCCCGAGCCCGGGGACAAACGCGGCATTCAGCATTATTTCCCACAAACTGGCGTGTGGGGAGGAAGTGGCCCAAAGCTGCTGGCCCCCTCACCACGATGAGCCCTGGACCTAGGCTGCCAGCTCACCAGGGCCATGCACCCTCCCAGGGCGCCTGCAGCCCTACACACAAGGAAGGAGACCTGAACATGGGGCTCACACACACACACACACATGGGCACAGGCACAGGCACACCTGCTGATATACTCATGTGCACACCTGCACAGTCATCTGTGGACACACTCACACATGTGCACACATGCACTTCCACAGGCACATGTACTTGCTGACACACAAGGGCACATACCCAGGCAGCCAGCCATGCATGCACAGTTGTATACACACATGCACAAGCACACACTTGTTGACACACACAGAGATACACATGTACATAGCAGCACATACCCATACATGCCATATGCCACACACTTGCAAATGTATGCACTCAACACACGTGTACACAGGCATATGTACACTTACATACAGGGCCATACACCATCTGTGTGCACACATGTATGTGCACACACATGCATACACTTGCTAATTTAGGCAAGTGCACATACACAAGCATACATATGCATACATGCACACACAGCCATACATGCATATGCTCATTGCAAAAGCACATGCATACACACATATGTGCACAGGTGCACTGCTAACACATGTGCACTTATACACAAGTACACATATGCATATATGCAAACAATACGTGGCCATCTGCATGCACCCTTGCATGCTCACACATGTACCCAGGCACTTGTACCTTTGCTGACACAGAGGCATCCACATACACACAGGTACACACATGCATACATGCACACACAAACATCTACATGCACACACAGGTATGCACACGTTTGCTGGCACACAGAGGCATGCACTCACACAGGTGCACTCATGCACAGGAGTGGGAGGTAGGGGTCCCAGCCACACCATCGATGACCAAGGGGCCCTCCGGCATGGGCCACCCTGGGCAGTCACTCCCTGGATCCCACTCCTCACCTGTGCGTGTCCAGGCTGGGAGAGGGCAGGCTCCATCCCCTCACCCTGTCCTGTTCCTATTTCCCTCAAGTGTTGCTGCTGAGTGTGTTAAGGAGAAATGACCAAGGACAAGACACCCAGAGGCCATGGAGTGCACAGGATGACCTTCCCACCCTGGATACTGAGGGAAATTTTCTACAAGGGCCACATGGGGTTGTTTTTGTTTTTTCCCTTTTGGTACTGGGACTCAAACTCAGGACCTCAGCACACTACCCCACCACCGAGCTACATTCCAACACCAAACACATCCTGTTAAAGCTAAGGCTGATTTAAAGTGACACCAGATGTGGGGTTCTGCCCAGGGAGGGGAGGCCCCTGGTGCACAAGGCAGGTGGGAAGTGGCCAGAACCTGCTGTCCATGAGATAAGGAGCAGCCTGCTTGGAGAGCTGAGGCCAGCAGGTCCTTGCCCAGGCCACACCCACAACACTGGCTCTCGTGGGGTAGGGCAGAGCCACCCCAGGGAGGAGTCCTGCACCCAAGCCCCTGGGCTCCTCATGGGCTGAACAATCTCTGTGACTTGTAAGACACCATCTCCCACCAGCAAGAGAGTGAAGGAGGTCTTGGCCCTGACTTTCACACCCACAGCAGCTCCAACCCCTCAAGGCCGACACGTGCTCTGCCCCCAAGTTGCCCGGGAGCCTCTGTTCCCCAGCCAGTTTGTGACGAAGTGTACCCCGGGCACCATGTCCCCACCCGCCCCCACAGGGAGGCGCAGCTCTGAGGACTGAGCCCTGCTCCTGGGGCTGGTGGGGGTCCCTGCCCATTGGGGGCAACTCTTGGCCCTCCCCAGGCACCAGGTGAGGGAAGTCTCCAGGAAGATGGACATCCTAGGGAACCCTCAGGCCCCAAGAGAGGTCCATCCAAGTCAGGCCCACTGCCCTCAATGCCTGAGTCCACCCCAGAGGTCCTTGCCTTGGGCAGAAGACTCAGGACAAAGCAGGCCCCTAGTACATAGGTGCTTTGAGGGATTCTCCAGTGGAGGTGGGGCTGTCCAGGGTAGAGAGTCCTCCTGACACCCCAATGCGCTCCATGCTGGCAGCCCAGTGTGTGGCTAACAGCGCCCCTGTGCAGGCAGTAGGAGGGCCTTGGCAGTCTCTGCCCCCAGGCCTATCCCACAAGGTGTTGGGGACCCTGGGGTGTGTCGGTTCCCCCCTGGGAGTGGTGATAACGAGGCCACTTTTGGCTGTTGCAGATTTTTCCAAAGGCCAAGCGCTGATAAGGCAGCACCCAGATCCTGTTTGGCCCCCACTGGCCCGCGCGTGGGGTACAGGCAGGCGTGGCTGGGATCAAGCCGCCACCCCATATAAGGTGGGTGGCATGGGCTGCCCAAGTCGCACAGGTGGCAGCAGCAAGACTGCCGGGCGCCCAGCAGTGGGCCGGGCAGCCGTGACTTCTCTCCTCCCAGAGCCAGCACCATGCATGGACCCAGGCTGCCGCTGCCGCTGCCGCTGCTGCTGCTGCTACTGCCCTGCGAGGTGGTCCTGCTTGAGGCTGGTGAGTGGGGCTACGCTGAGGGGACAGTGCCAGGGCTGCGCACCTCGCTGCCTCCCCGGTGGGTGGGTGGCCTACCAGCCATGAAGGTGCAGGGGCCAGAGCCCCATCACTGTGCACGGGAGGATGGCGCTGGGGTGGGCACAGGGCCCTGGGAACAGCTGCCCCACAGGACAGGCCTAGTGCTCTCCTGCTCCTCAAAGCCTGGTCTCCAGAGGAGCTGGGGTGCAGGGGGCCCTGCAGCCCCATTTCCCCTTCTGTCCAATGCACAACCTATCCAGACTCAGTCCCTCAGAGCCAGGGAGCCCCCTGGGGTGACCATGGCTAGCACAACCTGTGGGCTGAGCGCAGGCAGGCCTGACCCACACACCACTGATATGGCCCCTTCTGGGCCCCTCCCCCACCACGCAGCCACTTGTGCACATCCCTGTGCAGTGTCAGAGCTGGGATGGGACGAGGCCCTTCAAAAGCTGGGGGGACTGGAGCCCCCTCATTTCAGCAAATGTTCTTTGAGAGACAACTTGGTGTGGCCCAAAGGAGGCAGAAGGCGGGGTCATGGGGCTGGCAGGAAGGGACCAGCAGCAGGCAGGCCACCAAGCGTGCAGAGGAACACGGCGTGCACTGGCTGCCCTGCACCGTCCAGGGCAGAGAAAGGCCGGGGGCGGTGGGCGAGATGCCCAGGAGGCCCCGGAGCCCCACTGATGGTCACTGGACAGACAGTGGCATGGGTGGCCCAGCAGGACAGGGTGTGGAACCCAGTGGGGATCATGACAGACAAGGGAAGTGGGGACTCAGGGAGACTGGAAGGGAGGAAGGCCGCACAGGAGGACACACAGGGGCAGGAGAGTGGCTTGAAGAGTGGAGCCCAGGGTCACCTCCCAAGGGAAGGTGAGGAAACTGAGCCCCAGAGGTGCTGGTGCAGGGGCGGTGGGGGCCACTTCCTGACTTCAGCCCCAGAAGGAAAGGGGGCAAACACCAGGCCCAGGCCCAGGCAAGTCCCCGCCCCACCATAACCTGGGATGGACATGGGACACCTGGGTGCCAGCCACATGCAGCTACAAGAAAAATGATCCTAAGGTCAAGTGGCCACGTCCAACGTGCATCTACCTGTGCTAGGGCCTCCAGCTACTTCAAGCCATCACCCCACCAAGGGCTCCTTGCTGCCCAGCTAGAGGCTCACACTTCCCACTGCTGACTCTTGGCCATGTGCCTGTACTCTACCCGAGGCACATAGCCCTTGGCAGCTTGACCCCCAGAGACGCATGCGCCCCAACAGTGACCAGCAGCAGTCGGGGGCGGGGCATCACATCCAAAGCTCACCAGAGCTGGTGTGCAAGTGGGCAGAGACAGAGTGGGAACATCTGAGTCGCTTCCTCAAGGACTCACAGTGCATCTCGCTAGACCACAGACAGCTGCCCAGCCTGCGCTGGGACATCAGGAAGGGGTGGAGCACAGGGAGAGGGCTAGATGGGAGCAGGCACTGCAGAGCAAGGCAGAACTACTCTTCAGCCACTCCACCCCACCCTGAGGTCACCATGACCCTTGCTACCTGGGCATCTCCATGGCAACAGCATCCCAGTCCCTGGACTCCCCACTGACTGGCCTGGAGGTGCCAAGGAGGAAGAGGCAAGCAGATGGCCACAGCAGAGCATAGGGCACATGTGCAGCCTCAGCCTCACAGCACTGCTCAGAGCTAGACACAGATGCCATGCGAGTCAGGGCTAAGCTGGTGACAGCCAGAGCAACAGAGACAAGGGACAGGACAGAGGGACTGAGGGGACAGAGAAGCAGCAGGGACAGAGTGCCAGAGAGATAGAAGAGCAAGGTCTTAGGCTGCCTGTCTAAACCCTGCCCCTCACAGGGCAGTGTACCCCCTCAAACCCTAGCCCAGAGCCTGGGGTTGTGCACACATCACAGGGTTCCCTGGGCACAGCACACCTGACTCATGCTCAGCCTCCCAGTGCCACCTGCTGCCTATGGCTTTGGCTGTTCACATGTGTGTGCATGTGTGTGGGCTTGTGCAAGTCTGTGTGCCTGCATGTGTGTGCCTGTGTACTGGTATGTGCATGTGTGTGC
Organism: Hydrochoerus hydrochaeris; assembly: GCA_004027455.1. Taxonomy (NCBI): domain Eukaryota; kingdom Metazoa; phylum Chordata; class Mammalia; order Rodentia; family Hydrochaeridae; genus Hydrochoerus; species Hydrochoerus hydrochaeris. The sequence continues at coordinate 85,228 of PVLA01007110.1, read as the reverse complement.
ATGTGTGTGCATGTGTGTGTAGGTGTGCACATGTGCCTGTGCATGTATGTGCCTATGCATGTGTATACACTAATATGTGTATTGTGTATGTGAATGCATGTATGTGTGAGCATACTGCGTATATGTATATTTTATGCACATATGTACATGCCTGTTGCATATATATGCATGCTATATGCACTTGCATATATACCTGTGCACATATGCATGCACTTGACATGCATGTACATGTGCACAAGTGCATGTACACATTTATACATGTGTGTGCCAATGCATGTGTGCAATGAGCATGTGTCCTTGTGTGCATGTATGAACATGTGTGTGCTGGTGCACATGCACATCCCTGTGTGTGCAAGTGGGTGTGCACACATGCACATGTGCCCTCCGAAGGAAGGGTTCACACCAGGCATCCTATGCTGTGGCCACAGCCCTGCCTGTGACAGGCACAGACAGCAGCCTGTGCTGACCCTGAACCAAAGGTAGAAAAGAGGGGAAAAGGAGAGCACTGAGAGGAGGGCAGAATCTGTACCATGGTGGTTAGCCAGGCATTCCCTCTGCCAAAGGGGATGAGGATGGGCCCCAAAACGGACTGTGCACCAGCTGGCCTGGACACTGCTGCCTTTGCCCTCCCGGGAGTACAGAAGCCAAGGGCTCCACCACACAATAACACACACTCTGGCACACACTCTCATGCATTCTCAGCAAGCACACGTGCTGGGTGGCGACCCCATGAGATGGTGCAGTGACAGAAGACCCAGAGTGGCCCCAGCTGTGGTCACTAGTTGAGTACCAGGTGAGCTGGCACTGAGAGGACACATCGTATCTTACAGACTTACTAACTGGAAATGCCACAGGCCCTGGTACCCAGGGAAGCCTGCAGTCCTGTAAGCCACGGAAAGGGACAGGGTGGGGTGGGCGGAGAGGTCCTTCCTTCCCCTTCCCAGCAGCGTGGGCTTCCAGGCCCAGCATGTGCCCTGGGATGCCCAGCCCACCCAGCACTTGGGGCTTCGAGACCCTGCCACTGTCTCCACAGTCCCAGACAAGGGCTGGTGCTCCACGTGGGGTGCCAGCCACTTCTCCACATTCGACCATGGTACCTATGACTTCTCGGGGACCTGCAACTATGTCTTTGCGGCCACCTGCAAGGATACAATGCCCACCTTCAGCGTGCAGCTGCGGCGCAGGCCAGATGGGAACATCTCCCGGATCATCATGGAGCTGGGGGCCTCTGCTGTCACCGTGGACAATGGGACCATCTCCATCAAGGACGTAGGGTAGGTCAGGGAGCCAGGCCGGGCCATGGGCCACAGAGGACCAGGGAACAGCTACTGACCACCCTCGCCTTCCAGGGTCGTCAGCCTGCCCTACACCAGCAATGGGCTTCAGATGACACCCTACGGCCAGAGTGTGCGGCTGACGGCCAAGCAGCTAGAGCTGGAGTTGGTGGTGCTGTGGGGCCCAGATCCCCACCTCATGGTGAGGATGCAGGGCCAGGCACATCGGGGGACACACAGGCAGGGTCCTACCTCATGTGCTCTGGCCAGCAGCAACATAGGCGTGGTTATGTGTGTGCTGTTCCCCATTTGAAAATGAGGAGGACCTAGCAAGACTAGGGGCCTGGAGGCACAGGGTGGGTGGGGCGCTGGGCTGGGAGCAGGAGGGACGACCCCCAGCAGTGCCCACCACCCACCACAGGTCCTGGTGGAGAGGAAGTACATGGGCCAGATGTGCGGGCTGTGCGGGAACTTTGACGGGAACTCGGACAACGACTTTATGAGCGAGGATGGTAGGCGGGCAGGAGGTGGGAGGAAGCCCAGGCCTTCAGAGACCCAGCCTTGCAGTCCTGACTCTAGCCCCCGTCCCCAGGCAAACTCCTAGAACCCTACAAATTTGCCGCACTCCAGAAGCTTGATGACCCCAATGAGATCTGCGCCTACGAGGCCATTCCCAGCACTCCCATGCTGCATGCTGAGGATGTATGTGAGGCATTGGGGGCCACAGTGGACTGACTCTGGCGTGGACAAGGTCCCCAGGGTACGATCCCTGTGTGTGTGGCCTTGGCGTGACTAAGCTCTCCGCCCCAGGCCGGGACCTGCACCCAGCTGCTTGCTCTGGTGTCTTCTGAATGTGATGTGTCCAAGGAGCTGCTGGTGCACAGCTGCCAGGTGGACATGGTGGCCTGCAACGCACCTGGACAGCCCAACTGCAGCTGTGCCACGCTGTCAGAGTTCTCACGCCGCTGCAGCATGGCAGGCCAGTCTGTGAGCCGCTGGAGAGGCCCCAGCCTCTGCTGTGAGTCCCAGGGCAGTGGGTCGGGCAGGGCACTCAGAGGACAGGCTCTTAACATGCTGCACCATGTGTAGCGCTGGGCCCATGCCCAGCCAGCCAGGAGTACCAGGAGTGTGGCACTGCCTGCATCCAGACCTGCTCCAATCCCCGGCACAGCTGTCCCAGTTCCTGCACCTTCGGCTGCTTCTGCCCAGAAGGTAAGGCAATGCCAGCAGCCTCTTTGACTCTGACCCAGTCCCTGTCCTAACCCCCACCCTAAACCCAACCTTGTCCCTAACCCTGACCACAATCCTGACCTGACCTAACCTTGACTCTGACTCCCAACCCCAACCTTATCATTAACCCTGACTCTACTCCTCTCACTTACCCTGACACTGACCCTGACTCTAACCCTAATCTAACCCTAACCATGACTCAAACTCTCCTCGGGAACCCAGAGTGAAGCCTAGGGCCAGGAGTCACCAGCCCCTGCCATGACCCTGCCCCGCTCAGCACCCTGTTGAGTCCCCACCCCAAGGCCCTCAGCCACCCCAAAACCACACAGCTCCAACTGTCCAGGACCCCAGGGAAGCCTCACAAACCCATGGGAGAGCAGTGTCCACAGGGGTTTGAGTGGGGCTGGGCAAGGCGGCTCAGAGTTGGGCCTGAGGGGTGTACCACCTTGGTGGGGGTGGTACACGCCCAGGTGCCACGGTCGTGGAAGACACCAGCAGGACTGGAGCTGCCCAGGGCTGGGAGAGGAGGAGCCCCACAGGCAGCTGGGACAGCTGTGGGGCTGGGGATGGCTGGGCAGGGGAAATAGGTCTGGACAGGCCAGGCCTGGGACATCCTCTCCTGCAGGCACGGTGCTCGACAACCTCTCCACAAACCAAACATGTGTGCCACTCAGCCAGTGCCCCTGCATGCTCAATGGAGTGGTCTATAGCCCTGGTGAGGTCACAGCAGCCACCTGCCAGACCTGGTGAGCACTGGGCCCTGGTAGGGGAGGGCACAGGCTTGGGAACCCATCTGCACTGTGTCACACCATACCCACCTTTAGCCAGTGCACCACAGGCCACTGGACCTGCACCAAGAAGCCGTGCCCTGGGACCTGCTCCCTGGAAGGCGGCTCCTTCGTCACCACGTTTGACACCAGACCTTACCGCTTCCATGGCACCTGCACCTACATTCTCCTCCAGGTATGGTAGGCTTGGGGCTGGGGTACAGCCCCTGGATATCTGAGCCCCACAGGTAGGACATGCGTGTGGGTGAATGGACACCCCTCTATGCCTGAGCCCCCTCTACAGAGTCCACAGCTCCCTGATGAGGGCACCCTCATGGCTGTGTATGACAAGTCAGGCTACTCGCACTCGGAGACCTCCCTGACTGCTGTCATCTACCTGTCCCAGAAGGTAAGGCCTCCACTGCCCCATGGCCCTGTCATGCTCCTGATCACTAGCACCTGGCTACTCTTCCCTGACCTAGGCCACCCCCCCTCCAGGACAAAATTGTGATCTCAGAGGACGAGGTGATCACCAATCATGGAGACACCAAGTGGCTACCATACAAGACAGGTAGGTACTTGCACCAGCAGCAGCACCCTGGGCAGGGCCAGACTGGGCAGCCGCTGAGAAGCCTGTCCTCGCAGGCAACATCACCATCTTCAGGCAGACGTCCACCCACCTCCAGATGGCCACCACCTTCGGGCTAGAGCTTGTGGTCCAGCTACACCCTGTCTTCCAGGTGTATATCACTGTTGGGTCCCAGTTTCAAGGCCAAACCAGAGGTGAGCTTTGCCCTACATCACCCAGTGGGTGACCCACTCACCCCATCCCTGCCGTAGTCATCAATAGGGCAGGAATAGGGGTAGAGTAGGGATAGGGGACAAGCAAGCCTCACATCGGCCTTCACATCCCAGGAGTTTGAGGCCCCAGGGCCCCAGGAATGGTTATGTGAGGCCACCAATGACCCCTTGCCGGGCACAGCTGGAGAGAGGACCTTTGGGGAGGGGACACAGGAGGCCAGGTCAGGGCTCAATCACCCGGCTGGCTCAGGGCTCTGTGGCAACTTCAACGGGGACACCACCGATGACTTCATGACCAGTATGGGCATTGATGAGGGAACCGCCACGCTCTTCGTGGACTCCTGGCGGGCAGGGAACTGCCCAGCTTCCCTGGAGCGTGAGACTGACCCCTGCTCCATGAGCCAGCTCAACAGTGAGTGCCCTGCCTCCACCATCCTGGGCCCAGGCCTGTCCAGTGGGGAGGTGAGAGACCCACACCGTCCATCCCCTAGAGGTGTGCGCAGAGACCCACTGCTCAGAGCTGCTGAGGACAGGAGGCGCCTTTGAGAAGTGCCACACCACGGTGAACCCCACACCCTTCTACAAGGTAAGGCCGGGGGCGAGGCGGGGCTGAGGGCAGGAGGCTGGAAGCATTGTTCATACCATGTCTGGCACCCCTGGCTCGCAGAGGTGCGTGTACCAGGCCTGCAACTACGAGGAGACTTTCCCCCACATCTGCGCAGCCCTGGGCACCTACGCGCAGGCCTGTGCCTCCCAGGGCATCCTGCTCCGGGGCTGGAGGAGCAGCGTGGACAACTGCAGTGAGTGCTGGCTGGCCAGGGTCGTGGGGCCACAGGGTGTGGGGTCATGGGGTTTCCAGTCCCTGACCGCATCCGGAGAGCCTGACCACAGTCTCCCGCAGCGGTCCCCTGCACTGGCAACCGCACGTTCAGCTATGACAGCCAGGCCTGCGGCCGCACGTGCCTATCACTCTCTGACCACAAGGCAGAGTGCCACCCCAGCGCCATGCCCGTGGACGGCTGCAACTGCCCTGAGGGCACTTACCTGGACTACAGGGGAGAGTGTGTGCGCAAGGCCCAGTGCCCCTGCTTGCTGGATAGCTCCAAGTTCCTTCCAGCGGACCAGTCCACCATGATTAATGGAGTCATCTGGTGCGGGCTGGGGCTGAGAGAGGGTGGGCCTGGTGGAGAGGGGCAGGATCAGAGCCTCTGGGTGGTGCCAGGACAGGAGGGGTCAGTAGTGGCGGGATGGGGCGGGGCAGGGCGGAGCCTCCGTCCTGCTCTAGAACTCGCTGCTTCCCTCTCAGCTATTGCATCAATGGGCGGCTCAGCTGCTCCGGGCAGCCACAGAACCTCCTGGGTAGGTACAGTCCCGGACACCAGCCGTGACCCTGAGGTGCCTTGCAGTCCCCAGTCCACCTGACACGCCCTCCTGCCTATGCAGCTTCCTGCCCAGCCCCCAAGACGTTCCAGTCCTGCGACCAGTCCACAGAGGACAAGTTTGGGGCTGCGTGCGCGCCTACCTGTCAGATGCTGGGCACGGGCACCGCCTGTGTAAGGGCAGGGGAAGTGGGGGGACAGCCCCAGCAGCCGCCTGTGTTCCCAGGGCCAGGCCAGGCTGGCGTCAGGAGGTCAGGAGCTGATCCTGGCCCAGCTGCTAGAAGATCGTTGTTGGCCACTGTGGGGTCCCGTGAGCAGCCTAGCTCGGGGAGCAGGCGCCCAGCCTGATGGGCACAGGGACAAAGACCCCATTGCAGGCAGGAGGGGGGGAGGAGCCTGGGGAAACAGCAGGGGTGTCAGGGCAAAGAGCCAGGCTGTGGTGAGCAGAGGCCACTGACCCCGCCTCCCCCCAGGTGCCCACCAAGTGCGAGCCTGGCTGTGCCTGTGCAGAGGGACTCTATGAGAACCCCAGTGGGGAGTGTGTGCCCCCAGAGCAGTGTCCATGTGACTTTGCAGGAGTCTCCTACCCCGGGGGCGCCGAGCTCCACACTGACTGTAAGATCTGGTAAGCTGCACCTCCTGCGGGCCAAGGGCACCCAAAGGTGGGATGTGTGGAGTTGGAGGTATGTGGAGGTGGGGATGTCAGAAGGTGGGATGTGTGGATGTGGGGTCCTGAAGGTGCCTGGGGAATCCCAGGACCTGGCAGTGGGCCAGAGGAGGGCCATCTACTGTCTGTTCTCTCCAGCACCTGCTCACAGGGGCACTGGGCCTGCCAGGAGGGCACCCAGTGCCCGTCCACCTGCGTGCTCTATGGGGAGGGCCACATGGTTACCTTTGATGGGCAGCGCTTCGTGTTTGATGGCAATTGCGAGTACATCCTGGCCACGGTACTGGCCTGGTGGGTGGAAGGGGGTTGCAGGGGGTGGGCCAGGGGCAGGGGCTTCTGCTCAGTACTGTTTCTTTGCAGGACGACTGTGGCATCAACAGCTCCCAGCCCACCTTCAAGGTCCTAACAGAAAATGTCATCTGCGGGAAGTCGGGGGTCACCTGTTCCCGTGCCATCGAGACTGTCCTGGGCGTGAGCAGCTGGGCCAGGGGAGGGGGCATTACCTAGCCAGGGCCCCCACTTCTACCTTCCTGTGCTGCCCCCCTGCCTACTCTGGAAAGGGGCAAGGATAGAGGGGCCCACAGCCCTCCCTGGCAGAGGCTGTTCACCAGCCAGGCATTTCATGGTCCTGTGACCTATGCCAGGTCTCAGGCAGGGGAGGGACTGTCCAGGAAGCTGCATCTGTTGCGTCCCCACTGGAATCTTCCACCAGGGACCCTGTTGTGTGTATGGTGGACTCAGTGCAGGGCACAGGGTGGGGGATATGGGCAGGCAGCCATGACACCCCTACTCGACAGGGCCTGTCCATCACCATGGCAGATGGAAGCTATGTGGTGCATGGGGAGGACTCCCGTGTGCACTTCCAAATACAGCTCAGCGCCCTGAGCCTGGTGCTGGATGTGGACATTCCTAGAAGGCTCAACATGACGCTCATCTGGAACAAGCACATGAGCGTCTCCATCAAGATCCACCGCTTCTCCGAGGTACTGCCACAAGCCTAGGTGCCCGGCCCATCGGCTCTCCAGGCAGGGCTTTGGGTCCAAGTCCCCACTCCCTGCCTAATTTCCCTACAGGATGCCTTCTGTGGCTTGTGTGGCAATGCCAATGGGAACATGAAGGACGACTTTGAGACGCGCAGCAGGTATGTGGCGTCCAGTGAGCTGGAGTTCGTGAACTCCTGGAAGGAGAGCCCACTGTGCGGAGACACACGCGCCGCGGTCGAGCCTTGCAGCCTCAATGCCTTCCGCCGCTCCTGGGCCGAGCGCAAGTGCAGCATCATCAACGGCCAGACCTTCGCCTCCTGCCACAGCAAGGTAGGTGCCATCCTGGCCTAGCCCTCTCCTGGGGGCACAGGTTGGCCAGGCTGGAGCAGAGATGGCCCCTTCTCCACAGTCTGACTGCATCACAGGAAGTCCATAGCACCCCAGGCTCCAGCAGCATCCGGGCACAAGCCCTACAGGGCCAGGGAAGGAGTCACTCAGATGGGAGACCATGCCCTCCTCCCTGGACTGGGGAGCTTGTAGGAAAGCCCGATTCCTGGGGATCCACTAAGAGGAGGGTGTCCCCAAAGCAGGGCAGCTGTGCAGAGGTCCTGGGACAGGAACCAGCCTGGTCTGGATGCAGGCTCTGAGCTCATGAGTACAGGGGCTCGGGGAGTAAGGAGAGGAGCTGCTAAGAGTGGTCCGGCAGGCCAGAGGGACTCGGCGCTGGTGAGACACCTGGCCCTGGAGGAGGTCAGAAGCCTCTGTGACAGCTTGGCTATGGAGGCTGGCAGTGGCCAAAGGTGACAATGCCACCAGGGCCATGCTGACTGGCCCCACCCGCAGGTGTACCACCTGCCCTACTATGAGGCCTGTGTGCACGACGCATGTGGCTGTGACATGGGTGGAGACTGTGAGTGTCTGTGCGACGCAGTGGCCGCTTATGCCAAGGCCTGCCTGGACAAGGGCGTGTGCATAGACTGGAGGGCCCCAGACTTCTGCCGTGAGTGCCCTGCCCCCCCATCCCTCAGCTGTACCCCCAGCCCACATGGAGCCTTCACCCATGTGGCACCAGGCTGTGTGTGCACTGAGTTTCCCTCACTGCTGACTGTTGGGCACCCCCCCAGCCATCTACTGTGACTTCTACAACACCCACCCACATGAGGGCAGCAATGAGCAGCTCACACAGGAAGATGACTGCCTGTGGCACTACCGGCCCTGCCTTTGCCCCGGCAGCCTGCAGGACTTCGAGGGCACCAACATTGAAGGTGTGGTATGGGGACTCATCCCTGAACACATCTCAAACCGCCCAGCCACATGCTCATTATTCAGTCACATGGGCACCGGCACACCTGTACACCCATCCACTCACACACACATGGTTCAAGAGGTGCAGGGAGAGCAGTCAGGTTAGGGCACTGAGCTGGCGCTGTCTGCCCTAGGCTGCTACAACTGCTCCCAGGACGAGTACTTTGACCAGAGCCAGGGGACCTGCGTACCCTGCGGTAAGTCAGCCCCAGGCAGCATGGGCTGGGCCCTCATGCAGGTGGAAGGCACCTGGTGCCCCAGGCCTGCCCAAGCTGCCAGCCTGCCCGGCACCTGCTGTCTGTGCCCTGCCTGCTGCTGGTGCAGAGAAAGCAGCACAGGTCATGCTGGTCCCAGTCTTCCTGCCTTGGCCTCTGCCAGCCAAGATGCAGGCATAGCAAAAACCCACCTGGGGTCCAGTCCACCCTGAAGAGCACCCTGGCTGCCCTGCCAGCTCCGGTGACAGGGTGAAAAAGGGGACAGGAAGGGATGGGAAGGAGCGACTCCTGACCACCTCTCCTCTTGTAGCCCCACAGCCCACGTCTCCACCGCTGCCATCCACCACAGGTGACCACCCATTCCAAGCCCTCACGCTGGCCCAGCCTCAGTATCCTTGGTGCTGGGGGGAGGGGGTGCCATCTAGGCCAGAGGAGAAAGGCAGCAGAACTTAGCTCTGGCTAGCCCGGCTCCATGCCTGGGTAGCCTAAAACCTCAGACACCACCCAGTCCCTCGCCCTCCCGCCCAATCCCTGGGTTCTGTGGTGCAGTTAGACAACAGTAGGTCCACAGGACAGGGGACCAGCCCCTGCCCATCCTGAGGACATGACTGCCTCACACAGGATCACCACCCACCACAGCAGTCAACAGCACCAGCCAACCCAGCACCCTGCTCACAACCACAGGCACCCAGACGCCGGGGCACCCAACCACAGCCTCCACTGCATCAAGAGGTAACGTGGGGCAGGGTGGGCTCTGCTTGTGCCCAGGCAAGACTATGGGGAGGACTGTCACCACACAGGGCCCTGAGCTGCGAAGCCAAATGGAGATTTTTCTGAAAAACTTGTTACAGCCCAAGCTGGCCACTGATGTGACCATTTCCATGCACCTGATTCTGCTGCTAGAAATGTGAGGGACAGAGCAGGTAGCCACAGCTCATACTGGCACATGCCGTGGCGCCTGGAAAGTGAGGGACAGGACACCTGCCCACCCAGCTGGTCCACAGGACCATGTGTTCATGGCCTCTGCCACCAGGCCACCACTGCCACACAGAGCATAGAAGGCACAGGATCATAGCAGGGAAGCAAGAGGCCGGTACCCCTCCAGGAGGCCAAGGCAAGCAGGGGCCTCAGACGAAGCTGGAAAACACAGAGGGCCTGTATCTTGTAGAATCCCCTGCAACCACCACGGCTGTCACCACACCTGCCACATCACCTCTGGTGCCTACAGTCACAGTGACATCAACAGCCACAGGACACAGAGTTACCACAGCAACAACAGAGTCCACAGCATCATCTCCCAGCCCAGTTACCATGTCCACGGCTAAGTTCACAGCACAGACAACAGTGGTACCACTGACTGTGACCACATGGGCGACACCTCATGGACACGGTAAGCCACGAGACACCAGGATGTCTATGCCACGTGCATCCTAGCACAGGACAGCAGGGCAGAGCCAGGGAGTATGCCCAGGAGTGCCCGCAGGACAAGTAGGAAAGTCAGGCCCAGTAGCATGGCAAGGACACAGGGCACTGTGGCATCACCCCAGGCCACACCCTAGGGATCCACACCCAGAACCAGTACCACAAATGGCACAACTGGGACTGTGCACATGCAGAGGTGGTGGGAAGTGCAGCAGGGCAGCAGCTACAAATTGCAGGGAGGACCACAGATGCCTCAGGAGCAGTGCAGGGAATGGGCTGGGCACGGGAGCCAGAACGGGCACCGTCCACTGCTGAGCAACCGGAGCAATGAGGACAAACACAGGACAGTGTGAGGAGGACAGGGTCAAACAGACAGGAATGTATCATAACACCTTCTGTGATCCTACAGAAACAACTGCTCACGAGAAAATGACAGGCACAGCGACAAGCACACTCACAGCAACAACAGAACAACTGGCTTCCGAAGCAGCTACACCAGACACACAGCTCACAAGACAGAGCAGCGGGCACCTGACAGCACTGAAAACGCAGCCCGTGGAACTCACCTCCACAGCGCTGCCAACACACGCACCCAGCCACTCTCGGCCCACACTGTCCATCTCCCAAACCCCTCGCCACACAACTCACACTTCTCAAGGACCATCCCCACAGACCACCAGCCATTCTGCACCAACAGAATCGGGGACACAGCCTCCCAGTGAGACTCCAACACTCACCATGGCTCTGGTAACTCCCTCCCCTCAGAGTGCCAGAAGCAGTGCACACATAGTCTCCTCGGCTTCCACGATGACGACAACATCGACTACCCAGCATGCCTCCACAATGACGATATCAACACACACTGGACCACAACAAACCATGACCACAATTTCTACTAGCCAGGCCCAAGTCTCATTCAGCACAGCTGGGACATCGCCAGTCCACATCACACAACCTTCCTCCACACCGCACTTGGAATCCACATCAATCCATCCCACCACCACCTCCTACTACTCCACCAGTACAGAAACTGGCATCACAGTGGCCCTTCCCACCTCTACTGCACCCAGCACTGTCCACACGACACTCTCCACACACTCCTCTCCCACACTGTCGGTCTCCCACACTCAACACTCCACACACTCTGAAACATCCCTCCAGACCACCACCAACATTTCCACCACAACCGGTCCTCAGACACAGCCCACCAGTGAGTCTCCAACACTCACCACCTCTTTGGTAATGCCCACCTATCAGAGCTCGACACTCAGTCCACATGTGGTGTCTCCTGTCTCCAACAAGACACCAACTGCTGCCACCCTCCCAGCCTCGGTGGTTACAAGAACCACCACTGCACGGCCAACAACTGTTACCACGAGTTCAAGCATCCAGACCAACCTGACATTCAATACAACTAGGACATTGCCTATCCACATCACACAACCTTCCTCCACACCCCACCTGGAATCCACATCAGTCCATCCCACCACCACCTTCTCCTACTCCACCAGTTCAGAATCCGGCACCACAGTGGCCCTTACCACCTCCACAGCACCCAGCTTTGTCAACACCTCAATCTCTACACACTCCTCTCCTACACTGTCCCTATCACCCACTTCACACCCGACACCCACCACAGAAGCATCCCTGCAGACCACAATCAACTTACCCACCACATCCTGGCCTCAGAAACAGTCTACCAGTGAATCTCCAGCAGTAAGCACCTCTTTGTTAACTCCCACCTCTCAGAGCACCACAACAGGTCTACATATGGAGTCTTCTGCTTCCACCATTACACCAACTGCTGCCACCCACATAGCCTCCATGGTTACAGAAACCACACACACTGCACCACCAACTCTTACCACCAGTTCCACCAACCAGGTCCACTTGTCGTTGAGTACAACTAAGAAATCACCTGTTCACGTCACACAAACTTCCTCCACACCCCACGTGAAATCCACATCTGTCAATTCCACCACCACCTCCTCCTACCACAGCAGTACAGAAACCAGCACCACGGTGGCCCTTACTAATTCCACCGCACCTAGGAGTGTCTACACATCATACTCTAGACACTCCTCTCCCACACCATCAGTATTCCATACCATACACTCCACATCCATCTCAGAAACTTCCCACCAGACCACCACAAGACTTGCCAACACATCTGGGACGCAGACACAGCCCACAAGTGAGTCTCCAACAGTCACCACCTCTTCAATGACTGGCACCTCTCACACAGCCACAACCAGTCCACACATGATATCTTCCACTTCTACCATGAGGCCAACTGCTACCACCCACCTTGCCACCAAAGTTGCAGAGGTAAAACCAACCAGCCCACCCATAACCACCACCTCCAAGGCCCTCTCCCAACCACACCTGTCATTCAGCACAGCCAGGACATCGCCTGTCCATGTCACACAACCATCTTCCACATCCCACCTGGAATCCACATCAGACCAGCACACCACAACCTTCACCTACCCAACGACTTCAGAATCCCGCACCACACTGACTCTTACCACGTCCACCGCACCCAGCACGGCCCACACTAAATCCTCTACACAGTCCTTGCCCACGATGTCCATATCACGCACTTCATACCCCACACCCACCACAGAAGCATCCCTCCAGACCACCACCAACTTGCCCACCACATCAGGGCTTCAGACACAGCCTCCCAGTGAGTCTCCAACTGTCTCCACCTCTTTTATAAGACCCGCCTCTGTGACCACCACAACTGGCTCACATGTAGTGTCTTATGCTTCCACCATGACAACAAATGCTACCACTCACCCACCAACAACCGTTACCACCAGTTTCACCAACCAGGCCCATCTGTCTTTCAGTACAACCAAAACATCACCTGTCAACATCATACAACCTTCCTCCACACCCCACCTGGAATCCACATCAGTCCATCCCACTACCACCTCCTACTACTCCACCAGTACAGAAACTGGCACCACAGTGGCCCTTCCCATCTCTACTGCACCCAGCACTGTCCACACGACACTCTCCACACACTCCTCTCCCACACTGTCGGTCTCCCACACTCAACACTCCACACACTCTGAAACATCCCTCCAGACCACCACCAACATTTCCACCACAACCGGTCCGCAGACACAGCCTACCAGTGAGTCTCCAACACTCACCACCTCTTTGGTAACTCCCAGGACTGACAGCACCACAACCACTCAACACATGGTGTCTTCTGCTTCCACCATGACACCAACTGCTGCCACACACCCAGCCTCTGTGATTACAGGAACCACACACACTGCACCACCAACAACTCTTACCACCAGTTCCACCACCCAGGCCCACTTGTCATTTAGTACAACTAGGACATCACCTGTCCACATCACACAACCTTCCTCCACACCCCACCTGGAATCCACATCACTACATCCTACCAGCACATCATCCTACCCCAGCAGGACAGAACCCAGCACCACAGTGGCTGCTACTACCTCCACCACACCCAGCACTGTCCACAGCACATTCTCCACAAACTCCTCTCCCACACTGTCAGTCTCCCACACTCAACACTCCACACACTCAGGAACATCCCTCCAGACCACCACCATTTCCACCACAACCAGTCCTCAGACACAGCCTACCAGTGAGTCTCCAACACTCACCACCTCTTTGGTAACTCCCAGGACTAACAGCACCACAACCACTCAACACATGGTGTCTTCTGCTTCCACCATGACACCAACTGCTGCCACACACCCAGCCTCTGTGATTACAGGAACCATACACACTGCACCACCAACAACAGTTACCACCAGTTCCACCTCCCAGGCCAACCTGTCTTTCAGTACAACTAGGATATCACCTGTCCACATCACACAACCTTCCTCCACACCCCGATTGGAATCCACTTCAGTCTATCCTACCACCTCCAGTGGTATGGTAACCGGCACCACAGTTGCCCTTACTACCTCCACTGCACCCAGCAGTGTCCATACCTCATTGTCCACACACTCTTCTCCCACACTGTCAGTCTTGCATACTTTACACTCCACATCCCTCTCAGGAACTTCCCCCCAGAGCACCACAAGACTTCCCACCACATCTAGGACCCAGTCACAGCCTACCAGTGAATCTCCAACAGTCACAACCTTTTCAATAACTGCCACCTCTCACACCACCACAACCAGTCCACATGTAGTGTCTTCTCATTCTACCATGAGGCCAACTGCTACCACCCACCTTGCCACCACAGTTACAGAAGAAAAACCAACCAGCCCACCCATAACCACCACCACCAATGCCCTCTCCCAACCACACCTGTCACTCAGCACAGCCAGGACATCGCCTATCCATGTCACACAAACTTCCTCCACACCCCATCTGGAATCCACATCAGCCCAGCATACCACCACAGTCTCCTACCCCACCAGTTCGGAATCTGGCACCACAGTGGCTCTTACCACCTCCACCGCACCCAGCCCTGTCCACACCTCATTCTCTACACACTCATCTCCTACACTGTCCTTTTCACCTGCTTCACACCCCACACCCACCACAGAAGCATCCCTGCAGACCACCACCAATTTTACCACCAAATCTGGGCCACAGACACAGCCTCCCAGTGAGACTCCAGCAGTCACCACCTCTTTGGTAACTCTCATGTCTCAGAGCACCACAACAGGTCTACATATGGTGTCTTCTGCTTCAACCATGACACCAACTGCTGCCACATACAGAGCCTCCATGGTTACAGGAACCTCACACACTGTACCACTAACAACTGTTACCACAAGTTCCACGACCCAGGCCCAGCAGTCTTACAGTACAATCAAAACATCGCCTGTCCACATCACACAACCTTCCTCCACACCCCACCTGGAATCCACATCATTATATCCCACCAGCACATCATCCTACCCCAGCAAGACAGAACACAGTACCACAGTGGCCGCTACTACCTCCACCACACCCAGCACTGTCCACAGCACATTCTCCACAAACTCCTCTCCCACACTGTCAGTCTCCCACACTCAACACTCCACACACTCAGGAACATCCTTCCAGACGACCACCAACATTTCCACCACAACCGGTCCTCAGACACAGCCTATCAGTGAGTCTCCAGCAGTCACCACCTCTTTGGTAACTCCCACCTCTCAGAGCACCACAAACATACCACACGTGGTGTCTTCTGCTTCCACTGTGACACCAACTGCTAGCACCCACCCAACCTCCGTGGTGACAGGAACCACACAAACTACTCAACCACTAAGCATGATCACCAGTTCTACCACTCATGCTCAGGTGTCATTCAGCACAAGTAGGACATCACCTGTCCACATCACACAACCTTCCTCCACTCCGCACTTGGAATCCACATCTGTCCATCCCACCAACACCTCCTCCTACCCCAGCAGTACAGAAACTGGCACCATGGTGGCCCTTACTACCTCCACTTCACCTAGGAGTGTCCACACCTCATTATCTACACACTCCTCTCCCACACTGTCAGTCTTCCATACTTTACACTCCACATCCATCTCAGAAACTTCGCTCCATATGACCACTAGACTTCCCACCACATCTGGGACCCAGACACAGTCCACAAGTGAGTCTCCAATAGTCACCACGCCTTTGATTACTGACACCTCTCACATAGCCACAACCGGTCCACATGTGGTATCTTCTGCTTCTACCATGAGACCAACTGCTACCACCCACCTTGCCACCAAAGTTACAGAGGTAAAACCAACCAGCCCAAGCATAACCACCCCCTCCAAGGCCCTCTCCCAACCACACCTGTCATTCAGCACAGCCAGGACATCACCTGTCCATGTCACACAACCATCTTCCACATCCCACCTGGAATCCACATCAGACCAGCACACCACAACCTTCACCTACCCAACGACTTCAGAATCCCGCACCACACTGGCCCTTATCACCTCCACCGCACCCAGCACGGCCCACACTAAATCCACTACACAGTCCTTGCCCACGATGTCCATATCACGCACTTCATACCCCACACCCACCACAGAAGCATCCCTCCAGACCACCACCAACTTGCCCACCATATCAGGACTTCAGACACAGCCTCCCAGTGAGTCTGCAACTATCTTCACGTCTTTTACAAGTCCTGCCTCTGTGACCACCACAACTGGTCCACACATAGCATCTTCTGCTTCCACCATGACAACAAATGCTACCACCCACCCATCAACAACCATTATCACCAGTTTCACCACCCAGACCCATCTGTCTTTCAGTACAACCAAAACTTCACCTGTCCATATCACACAACCTTCCTCCACACCCCACCTGGAATCTGCATCAGTCCATCCCACCACCACCTCCTACTACTCCACCAGTACAGAAACTGGCACCACAGTGGTCCTTCCCACCTCTACTGCACCCAGCACTGTCCACACGACACTCTCCACACACGCCTCTCCCACGCTGTCAGTCTCCCACACTCAATATTCCACACACTCAGGAACATCCCTCCAGACCACCACCAACATTTCCACTGCAACCCGTCCTCAGACACAGCCTACCAGTGAGTCTCCAACACTCACCACCTCTTTGGTAACTCCCAGGACTGACAGCACCACAACCACTCAACACATGGTGTCTTCTGCTTCCACCATGACACCAACTGCTGCCACACACCCAGCCTCTGTGATTACAGGATCCACATACACTGCACCACCAACAACTGTTACCACCAGTTCCACCACCCAGGCCCATTTGTCATTTAATACAACTAGGACATCACCTGTCCACATCACACAACCTTCCTCCACACCCCACTTGGAATCCACATCAGTCCAGCTCACCTCCTCCAGTGGTATGGAAACAGTTGCCCTTACTACCTCCACTGCACCCAGCAGTGTCCACACCTCATTGTCCACACACTCTCCCACACTGTCAGTCTTGCATACTTTACACTCCACATCCCTCTCAGGTACTTCCCTCCAGACCACCACCAGACTTCCCACCACATCTGAGACCCAGTCACAGCCTACTAATGAATCTCCAACAGTCACCACCTCTTCGATAACTGACACTTCTCACATCGCCACAACTAGTCCACATGTAGTGTCTTCTCGTTCTACCATGAGGCCAACTGCTACCACCCACCTTGCCACCACAGTTACAGAGATAAAACCAACCAGTCCACTCATAACCACCACCACCAACGCCCTCTCCCAACCACACCTGTCACTCAGCACAGCCAGGACATCGCCTATCCATGTCACACAAACTTCCTCCACACCCCATCTGGAATCCACATCAGCCCAGCACACCACCACAGTCTCCTACCCCACCAGTTCGGAATCTGGCACCACAGTGGCTCTTACCACCTCCACCGCACCCAGCCCTGTCCACACCTCATTCTCTACACACTCATCTCCTACACTGTCCTTATCACCTGCTTCACACCCCACACCCACCACAGAAGCATCCCTGCAGACCACCACCAATTTTACCACCATATCCGGGCCACAGACACAGCCTCCCAGTGAGTTTCCAGCAGTCACCACCTCTTTGGTAACTCTCATGTCTCAGAGCACCACAACAGGTCTACATATGATGTCTTCTGCTTCCATCATGACACCAACTACTGTCACCCATCCAGCTTCTGTTGTTACAGGAACCACACACACTGCACCAACAACAACTTTCACCACCAGTTCCACCACCCAGACCCACCAGTTGTTCAGTACAACCAAAACATTGCCTGTCCACGTCACACAACCTTCCTCCACACCCTACTTGGAATCCACATCTGTTCTTCACAACACCACCTTTTCTTACCCTACAAATTCGGAATCTGACACCACAGTAGCCCTTTCTACCTCCACCACACCCAGCATTCTTCACAGCTCATTGTCCACACACTCTTCTCCCACAATGTCAGTCTCCCATACTCAACACTCCACACCTTCAGTAACATCCCTCCAGACCACCACCAACCTTCCCATCACAATCAGTCCTCAGACACAGCCCAGCAGTGAGTCACCAACACTCACGACCTCTTTGGTAACTTCCAGGTCTCAGAGCACCACGCGTCCACACCTGGGGTCCTCTGCTTCCACCATGACACCAATTGCTACCACCCACCAAGGCTCCATGGTTATAGGAACCACACAAACTACTCAACCACTAAGCATGATCACCAGTTCTGCCACTCAGGCTCAGGTTTCAT
Organism: Hydrochoerus hydrochaeris; assembly: GCA_004027455.1. Classification (NCBI taxonomy): domain Eukaryota; kingdom Metazoa; phylum Chordata; class Mammalia; order Rodentia; family Hydrochaeridae; genus Hydrochoerus; species Hydrochoerus hydrochaeris. The sequence continues at coordinate 66,982 of PVLA01007110.1, read as the reverse complement.
CCATCACAGGTAGGACATCACCTGTCCACATCACACATCCTTCCTCCACACCCCACCTGGAATCTGTATCAGTCCATCACCCCACCACCTTCTCCTATCCCACAAATTTGGAATCCGGCACCACAGTAGCCCTTACCACCTCTACTTTACCTAGCACTGTACATACAACATTCTCTGCACACTCCTCTCCTACACTGTCAGTATCACACACTTCATATCCCACACCTAAGACAGAAGCATCCCTCCAGACCGCCACGAACTTTCCCACTACATCCAGGCCTCAGACACAGCCTCCCAGTGAGGCTCCAGCACTCAGCACCTCTTTGGTAACTCCCAGGTCTGACAGCACCACAACTGGTCCACATGTGGTGTCTTCTGCTTTCACCATGACACCAACTGCTGCCACACACACAGCCTCTGTGGTGACAGGAACCACACACACTGCACCACCAACAACTGTTACCACCAGTTCCACCACCCTGGCCCACCAGTCATTCAGTACAACCAGGACATCGCCTGTCCACATCACACAACCTTCCTCCACACCCCACCTGGAATCAACATCAGTCCATCCCGCCACCACCTCCAGCAGCACAGAAACTGGCACCACGGTGGCCCTTACCACCTCCAGTACACTCAGCAGTGTCCACACCTCACTGTCAACATACTCCTCTCCCACACTGTCAGTCTTGCATACTTTACACTCCACATCCGTCCCAGGAACTTCCCTCCAGACCACCACCAGACTTCCCACCACATCTGGGACCCAACAACAGACTACCAGTGAGTCTCCAACAGTCACCACCTCTTCGTTAACTGACACCTCTCACACTGCCTCCACTGGTCCATATATGGTGTCTTCTGCATCTACTATGAGGCCAACTGTTTCCTCTCACCTTGCCAACACAGTTACAGAGGTAAAACCAACCAGCCCACCCATAACCACCACCTCCAAGGCCCTCTCCCAACCACACCTGTCATTCAGCACAGCCAGGACATCGCCTGTCCATGTCACACAACCATCTTCCACATCCCACCTGGAATCCACATCAGACCAGCACACCACAACCTTCACCTACCCAATGACTTCAGAATCCCGCACCACACTGGCCCTTATCACCTCCACCGCACCCAGCACGGCCCACACTAAATCCTCTACACAGTCCTTGCCCACGATGTCCATATCACGCACTTCATACCCCACACCCACCACAGAAGCATCCCTCCAGACCACCACCAACTTGCCCACCACATCAGGGTCTCAGACACAGCCTCCCAGTGAGTCTCCAACTGTCTCCACCTCTTTTATAAGACCCGCCTCTGTGACCACCACAACTGGCTCACATGTAGTGTCTTATGCTTCCACCATGACAACAAATGCTACCACCCACCCATCAACAACCATTACCACCAGTTCCACTACCCAGGCCCACCTGCCTTTCAGTACAACCAGGACATCACCTGTCAACATCACACAACCTTCCTCCACACCCCACCTGGAATCCACATCAGTCCATCCCACCACCACCTCCTACTACTCCACCAGTACAGAAACTGGCACCACAGTGGCCCTTCCCATCTCTACTGCACCCAGCACTGTCCACACGACACTCTCCACACACTCCTCTCCCACACTGTCGGTCTCCCACACTCAACACTCCACACACTCTGAAACATCCCTCCAGACCACCACCAACATTTCCACCACAACCGGTCCTCAGACACAGCCTACCAGTGAGTCTCCGACACTCACCACCTCTTTGGTAACTCCCAGGACTGACAGCACCACAACCACTCAACACATGGTGTCTTCTGCTTCCACCATGACACCAACTGCTGCCACACACCCAGCCTCTGTGATTACAGGAACCACACACACTGCACCACCAACAACTGTTACCACCAGTTCCACCACCCAGGCCCACTTGTCATTGAGTACAACTAGGACATCACCTGTTCACATCACACAACCTTCCTCCACACCCCACCTGGAATCCACATCAGTCTATCCCACCACCTCCAGCAGTATTGAAACTAGCTCCACAGTTGCCCTTACTACCTTCACTGAACCCAGCAGTGTCCACACCTCATTGCCCACATACCCTTCTCCCACATTGCCAGTCTTGCATACTTTACACTCCACATCCGTCTCAGCCACTTCCCTCCAGACCACCACCAGACTTCCCACCACGTCTGGGACCCAGTCACAGCCCACCAGTGAGTCTCCAACATTTACCCCCTCTTCGATAACTGACACTTCTCACATCGCCACAACTAGTCCACATATAGTGTCTTCTGCTTCTACCATGAGGCCAACTGCTACCACTCACCTTGCCACCACAGTTACAGAGATAAAACCAACCAGTCCACCCATAATCACCACCACCAACACCCTCTCCCAACCACACCTGTCATTCAGCACAGCCAGGACATCACCTGTCCATGTCACACAACCATCTTCCACATCCCACCTGGAATCCACATCAGACCAGCACACCACAACCTTCACCTACCCAACGACTTCAGAATCCCGCACCACACTGGCCCTTATCACCTCCACCGCACCCAGCACGGCCCACACTAAATCCTCTACACAGTCCTTGCCCACGATGTCCATATCACGCACTTCATACCCCACACCCACCACAGAAGCATCCCTCCAGACCACCACCAACTTGCCCACCACATCAGGGCCTCAGACACAGCCTCCCAGTGAGTCTGCAACCGTCTCCACCTCTTTTACAAGTCCCGCCTCTGTGACCACCACAAGTGGTCCACACGTAGTGTCTTCTGCTTCCACCATGACACCCACTGCTACCACCTACCCACCAACAACTGTTACCACCAGTTCCACTACCCAGGACCACTTGTCTTTCGGTACAACCAGGACATCACCTGTCCACATCACACAACCTTCCTCCACACCCCACCTGGAATCCACATCATTCCATCTCACCACCACCAGCACCTCCTACTACCCCAGTAGTATGGAAACTAGTATCACAGTGGCCCTTCCCACCTCTACTGCACCCAGCACTGTCCACACTACATCCTCCACACCCTCTTCTCCTACTCTGTCAGTCTCCCACACTTCATACCCCATACCCACCTCAGAAACTTCACTCCAGACCACCACTAGCTTTCCCGCTGCATCCAGGTTCCCAGTGTCATCTCCTGAGGCTCCTTTTGTCACCGTATCCTTGGTGTCACCACCTTCTGAGAGAACCAGCACTCCAACCAGTCAATCCTCAGCCTCTTCTGCATTGCCTGCCAGGAGTCTTCCCACTACCACAGTCTTCACCACCCACAGTTCAGAGTCAGTCCCTCCACTGACCACAGCCACCCGGCACACACACACTTCCTCCCCTGTAGGCAGCCTCACCTCCTCCCAGCCCCTCACTTCCAGCCTCAGCCCTTTGTCTTCATCTCTTTCAACCCCTGTGTCTTCATCCTCCAGCCTCTCAACAACTTCTCTTTCTCTCACTAATTTTCCATATTCCTCTACTTTTTCCCGTGAAACTTCTCCTACCTCCAGTCGTCTTTCCTTCTTGTCCTCCTCCTCCTCCTCCTCTCCTCCCTTCACTTCCTCTTCCACATCTCCATCACCCTCTGACAAGACTGCTCCCCAGGCCCCTGTCACCTTGAGCATGGTCCCTCCTGCCACACTTCCTACAGGCCCCACCACATCATCCCTTCCTGTGTCTCTTTCATCCAGTCCCTCTCCTCTGCCCCCCTCCATTTTCCCATCTATCACCTTGCCTGTCCTCTCTCTGTCCACATTCACTGTGCCATGGTCCCCCTCCCTGGCCTCCAGCACAGGTTCTGTAGCAACACCTAGGACCACACCCCGGGTCCCCACACCTTCCACTCTCTCCTCTCTGGCCACCACCTTGCAGGCCACCACTCTTACCACCATGGCCCCAGTGTCTGGCCTGATGTCCTCAACCGTGGGAACAGTATCTTCCCCGCACTCTCCATCCACCAACCTCACCACTAGGAACCCTGGGTTTACCCAGCTGCCCACATCCATGTTCCCATCCGGCTCAGTTTCCTCCCATACCACATCACCCACCACCCTGGAGGGGCTGTCCACTGTGAGCCCCTGGCTGTCCCCTCTGATGACCTCTCCCACGGGCTCTGCAGGTAAGTAGCATCCACCTAGCTCTGGACAGTGCTGCACTGTCTCTTCCTCAGTGGGCCTGTGCTCTCCCTGCTGCAGCCCAGCTCAGCCTGCAGCAGGGCCTGCCCCACTCAGCTTCTGCACCTGTGCCTGCTCCTGGCTCACTCCTGCCTGTGACCTCTGTCCTGCAGTCACAACTCCTGCTTGCATTGCCACCTTCCCCAGGAAGCTTTCCCCACTCAAACCTTGGGGTGCTCACAGCACGTGAGGACTGACAGGGTGCCAGGCTCAAGGAATGTCACCTGCTTGAGAGCTGAAGGAAAGGACAGCCAGCTGTCAATGCAGGTTCAGCAGGCGCCCAGAGCAGGCTGGGCAGGGAGAGGCTTGGTACTCCCCAGTGGACACTCGTGGCCCTGCCTGCCCTGCACAGCACCCACCCCTGCTCCTAAGCTCGAGGCTTGTGCCAGACCTGCCCCATATTCATTGGGGTTGGGAACTCCTCAGCACCATGAGACTCCCTCAGGCAGAATGTCCCCCATTCTATCAGGGCAGAGGGCATATGACAGCTGGAGAGGAAGACTGGGAGCCCGCTATTTCCTAGGAAAGTAACTTGGGGAACAGGGCATGGAGCAGGAGGAGGCAGGGGAGCACGGAGGCCCCTTCCCCACCTGCTTGCCCCACTCAGCCCTCTGTGGAGAGGCACACAGGGTGGCCCCACTCAGGAGAGGCACACAGAGAACATCATTTCTGTTTCAGGATTTTTTACTAACTTTGTGTTACTGGTTAATTAATTTAATTTTGAAGTACTAAGGATTGAAAACTGGGCCATTGAGCTACATCCTCAGCTCTTTTAAGACAGGTCTCACTAAATTGCCCAGGCTGGCTCTGAACTTGAGATCCTCCTCCCTCAGCCTCTCAGAGTGCTGGGATTACAGATTTGCATTTTACTTCTCCTTTCTAACCTCAGTCCCACACTGCCACCTGCCAGGCCAACAATGCTGGCACCCGTGTCCACCCACCCTGTGATATGCTACTGCAAGCTGAGGGGTTCCTAACCCTTGCCCTGCCCTTCTAGGGGCTCCAGGACAAGGGGCTCTCCATCCCTTTCTCTAGCTGGATAGCAGAGACTCTCCCTCCCCCCCCCACACCCCCAGGTTGTAAACATCCTCTCCTGGGCCTCACCAACTTCTTTGTGCCCCTAGAAGGGGCTCCCTGGGCAATGCACCCTGCAGAGCTGGAGTCTAAGCCTGGCTGGGAGGGTGGGCATCCTTTGTTCACCATCTGGGATCCACCCCACTGGGCTGACTCTGCCCTTCAGCCCCAGAACCCTGCAGTGTGAAGGAGCGAAAGCAGGAGGTCACCCACCAGGGCTGCACCGCCAATGTGACCCTGACCCACTGTGAGGGCGTCTGCACCTCCTCCGCCAGGTGAGCTGCTCCAGGCCCTCTTCCCACAGAGCCCAAGCAGCCTGGCAGATCCCTGGGTGCTACATGCTTGGCCATGCCTGCCCTGGGGCAGAGGTCAACAGAAAACACTTTTGGAGCTCCTGCCCCAGGGTCATCTCACCTGCCCCTTTCTACTGTTCACAGCTTCAATGTCACCACCCAGAAGCTGGATGTCTACTGTGGCTGCTGCCAGCCCCTGAGCTTCTATGTGCAAGAGCTCCCATTGCCCTGCCAGGACCCCAGTGCACCTAGCCAGCTGCTCACGCTCACTGTACAGGTGGTCCACAGCTGTGTGTGCGGGCGCCAGCACTGTGGAGATTAGAGGCACAGGGTCATAGGTTAAGGGACAAGGGCAGGTGCCCCCACCCGAAAACCCTCTCACCCCCATTCTAGTCCGGGTGAGGCCTAGAGATCTGGAACAGAGGCCATGAAAGGGAGATAAGGCTGGCTGAGCAGTGTGGGCACCTGTGCAGGCTGAGTACCACATATAGCAAAGACCAGAGGAGGACAAGAGGTGTGAGATGCCCCCACACCCACAGGACCCTGGCCTTCCCAAGCAGCCACTACCAACAAGCAGATTCCAAATAAACTAGTTCTTATGAGGCAGAGATCTGTGAGCACTGCTGTCACTGCTACCTGGGTTTGATGGGGGTTGATGGGAAAGGCCACCTCTGGCCTGAGGGCCTTCCCACACCCTTGGGCCCAGCTAAGCAGGACACCCCTGGGAAGGAAGCCCTGGGCCATTCATTCCAGGCTCTAGAAGGCAGCCTGGAGGACATCAGCCAGCCCAGCCACACCCATTTGAGGGACTTCAGAGGGCCCTGGGCCAGGACTAGTCAGGCTGGAGGCATCAGCCAGGCCTGAGGGAATCAGGGAGGCCCACCATCACCCTGAGTCAGGCCGAGGTACCACAAGCAGCCCTGGGCCAGGGGCCAAGTCACACTGGTGGAGCAAAGGCACATCACTCCCTGAGGTCCCCATACCCATACCTTTAGGTAGTAGCACAGGCTGGTGGGTAGCACTACACAGCACCCATGGGGTGGACCTTGAGGGCTCAGCAGGATGCTCCCCCCAAAGACCACACGCAGGCGCCAGGCTCTGCTCTAGTGTTTATTTTCTTCTGGAGAGAAGCACACTGCAGGATATCACTCTGTATGGCAGAGGGCAGAGCTGGGCCCCAAGAGCAGCCCCTTTGGTCCTGGGGTACATTCCGACCCGAGATCAGCAGGGATCCCTGGAGGCATGAGCCATGACCACACAGGCACAGAACACCTGCTGGTCACACCCCAGGGTCCAGGAGACATGGGGCCAAAATGCGGACTGATTGCTCTAAAGCCAGGGGCACAGGATCCACAGCATGGGATTGTGGGAACCTTGAGTGGTGGCCCAAGAAGAAGGCCAGGAGCCACCTGGGTGGGCAGCCACACCTGTGCATGGAGAACCAGGACTGACGGTGTCCAGCATGGAGCATGCTCAGGACGCCACTACCCAGGTTTGTCTGCGTGGAGCCCAGGCCTGAGCGTACCTCAAGATTGCTCCAGAGGCCACCCCCTGCCCCACCTACAATCCTGCTGCACACAAGGGCAACTGTGAGGTCTTGGCACGTGGGCCACGCACTCCGGTGCAGCCTCTGCAAACTGCCTAGGGCTGCCACCTTACCCGGCCTCATCACTTCCTGCCAGACTCAGGCATAGATACAGATCTGCAGCACTCAGGCCTGTGACCAGCACCATGGGGCCAAGGGACACCACGCTGATGGGTGAGGGCCACCAGCAGGGAGGCACAAGCACCCCCTGGACATCTTCTCCACAGCGATGTGACCCCAAGACCAGTGCACTGCAGGAACAGTGCACTCGCTTGGCCAGAAAGGAGCTGTGCCCCTGCCCTCCAGAGCTACCAGCAGCCCCACCCTCAAAAATGCAGGCCTAAGGTCACAAGAACCCTCAAGAAGACTATGCTGGAAACGGTCTGTCGACAGGCAGAGCACAGCTGCCTAGGTTTAAAATGCTGCCCAGAAAGCATCCAGTGGTGCTGCAGCAGGCCACAGGGACACACAACCCAGCCCAGGGCCGTCCCACACCTCCAGCAACCAGCATTACCCCCCGCTCCTGGCATAAGGAAGGGACAGCAGCACTCAATAACTCCCACTTTCATTCAAACTTCCACTTTCCCTTTAATTTGAAGACTAAGCCACAGGCTGCCTCAACTTCCCAGATCCAGGTCCTTCCTCAGACAGGCAGGCCTGCTGCAGTCCCTGCTGATGGCCCCTTTGTGTCCCATCTGTGCCCCAGGGCCAGGCGGGAGGTGCGGTGCAGGCCCTGGTGCTGAGATGCTCAGACAAGGGAGCTATGTGCAGTGTGGTCACCAAGACAGTGGCAGAGACGAAGGGAAACAACACACACAACCCGACTGCTGCACGGGGTTAGAACTGCTCAGACAGCAAGTCACACAGCCGCTGGGAGACGGTGTCCTTGCTTGTGCGCAGTGTGAGCCGGTACATCTGCAACAGAGAGCAGAATCAGGTGTCCAGTGCCACGCACACCTCCTGGGAAGCTGCCTCCCAGGCCCAAGCCACCCAGAGGCTGCCTCGCTATGTGCTACGAGGCAGCTCAGGGCATGGAAGAGGCCACCCGTCACAGCAGTTTGGAAAGTGGTCTGGCAGCTTCTTAACGTGGCCAACTGTGCTGTCCCAAGGAGCCAGCTGTGCACCCCAAGGGCCGATACACTGACCCCATGCAAGACGTGGCAGGAGGGTGGCAGCACAGGAGTGCATGGCCAGCATGAAGCCAAGCAGGGCAGCCAGCCAGGAAGCCACACTGAGTCATGTGTGACAGGGACAGCCACAGGAGCATCCACTCCATTAGCACTGAGCCACCCTTAGGAGTTCCACTTACCCTGCACAAGTACTGCTGCAGTGAACCTGTGCAAACCCTGTCTCCGTCAGGGCACTGACCTGAGCTTGCAGATTTGGCTCCAAACGCAGCAAGCATCCGATCTGAGTGGTTTTGGTGTGGATGATGCCAGCGCCCACGAAGTTTGCAGGGTTAGGATCAACTTCTTCGAGAAGTGCTGATCCAAATCCGATGATCTATCCAGGAGGAGTTAGATTAGGACTTGGGTGCTGGGCACAACATCCCTTAGTGACACCACTGTGCCCATCATGATACCTGTGTGGCCACTCACCTTTGCCTTAGTGATCTCTGTGTCCATTGGGTGCTTTGCTTTGAAGATGTTCTGCACTTCCTGCTGAGGACTACAAGCAACAGCACAGGGTCATTGCCGACCACACCAGCCGTGAACACCACCCTGCCCCACAATACCTGTGTCCCACCACCCATGCAGCCCTCTCACTTGCTCAGCTGCTTCCAGCGCTGGAAGAAGTCCTGAGATGCCATCTCCGTAGGCTGGAAGAACTTGTTCAGTGTGATTGGCAGCTTGACAGACACATTCTGGAAGGTGCCACCATACCTACAGAGAGCGCTGCACTGGCAGAGCGAAGGGCAGCCAGAGACCCCGTGGAGGGGCAGGCAGCTCCCATGAGGCACCCCATCATAAGCCAATGCTGCTGCCTTGTCAGCAGAGCCAGAAGTGTCCAGGGGACCAAGGATGCCCTCCGTGCACCCCACTCCACCAAGCGCAGTTGCAGGCAGGCAAAGCCAGGGCCACACCATTCAGTGCCAGCATTGAAAGGACAGTGCTTCTCCCCATCAGGCTCCCCACTGCAGATGAAGACCACACAGGCCAGCAGGGCACCAGGTCTCCCACCTCCTGTTCCCACTGGTCATTTTCCCAGGCACCAATCTGAAGCCCATGTAGGTTTCTTCCCCCAAAAGAGTCTGAAGAAAAGATTTGCTAAGTCTGCTGTTTTAACACCAGACAATGTGCTCCCCAAACACTTCCACCTCACAGTGCCTGGCATGCACACTGCTGTCCTCACTGCCACAGGAGGGGCCGAGTGACTACGTCAATGTCCCGGCCCAGTCCAAGGGGCCCACAGCCCTCAGGTGCCACACAGGACCTGGTGCCCACCGTGCCTGAAGCACCCAGCTCACTAGCCACACATCAGCACCAAGGCCCTGTGGGCTGCAGCATGGTGAGGGCCATGCCCCCTCCTACCTCACACTCTGGGCACCACCAGCAACAGCAACCCATGCCACACAGGTGCAAGGCACTACCATGTGCCAGCTCGCTGCAGGCATCTCACCTGAACTGGATGTTGAGGACTGGTGCCTCTGTGAAGTCAGACACGCACTCGATGTTGACCACCTGCTGCACCTGTGCACCCCCGTCCACAGTCGGGTCCACAGGCTTGGTCTGCAGGTTCAGATGTGGACGTGTTAAGGAGTCCAATTCTGCCAGGGAAGGTGAGATGGCAGGAGCCGCAGCACGGCCTGCTGAGACGGTCATGCACTATTACCCTCAGCCCTTGGCACCCTGCTCCCAGTCCTGCAGCCCATGGGCAACACACCTGACCCTGCTGCTTGGCCCGGCTTCCTCAGGGCCTCGGCATGCAGCTGCTGTGGCCAAGGGAAGCCCATGTTCACTGTCTCAGTAAATAACAGCTATGGGTGCCAAGCCTCTGCTGGGGGCTGCTCCCAACTGCTGCATGCATACAGTACAGAGCCTCCCCACAGCCACTGCTGAACAATGACCCATGGCAGTGGGGCAAATGGCGCACACCTGTCATCCCAGCATTCAAGAGGCTGAGGCAGGATCACCACAAGTACAAGGCCAGGCCAGACTACACAGTGAGTGTAAGACCAGCCTGAACTAGGTATGAAACCCTGTCTCAGAAAGAAACAACGAGAAAGAGAAAGGACCGAAAATGAAAACAGAATTAAAAAAAGAAAAAGGATCCATGGAACCAAGGTTGGATCTGGAGGTGGGCAGGGCCCAGGGGAGGGAACGCTCTGAGGCAACTGAGAGGTGACAAACTTAGGCCCCATCATAGATGGAGCCTTCAACACATGACCTGCATGTCTGCCTGCGGTTGCGAGGGTCCAGGTAAAAACTTGGGCATGGACATGGGCACACCCGTGAGGAGCTCCTGCTCCACACATCTGACTGTGAACCCACAGAAAGATGTCACCTCCCTGGCCAGTGTCCTCAGCCTGCAGGACACAGCTGTCCCAGGGGGCAGCCATGGGCAGGAACGGGGTCCTCCTCCCTGCTGAGCTGGGGCCTCTCACACACCTCACAGACCAGACTAGAGGGAGGGGCGCGCTTCAGTGTGAACACAGCCAACACCCATGTCCCCAGGACCACGTGCTCCACTATCAGCAAACGCAGCTGCAGCCACAGGCCTGCCCAGGACAGGGAGCCATGAGGCTCCCCAGCAGTGAGCAACACCTGGGACAACAAAGGGGCACAGAGGAAGTGACCCACACTGACAAGCAAAGGCAACACGCCACAGCCAGCTCCCAGGCAGGGACAGCATTCAACAACCACGGCACCTGGGATGATCCTGCCCCTTTGGTCAAACCACCACCAAGTCCCAGGTCACAGTCCACCCCGCATCTGTCTGTTGGTCCGTCTGACTGGGCAGAGCCAAGGATATTAGCCTGCAGGTCATCTGCACAGATCAGGGTTGGAGTGAAGTTTAAGAACTGCGTAGAGGTCTTGTTACCATAAAATATGAACATTCGGCCTGGAAGGAAACAGAACAACTCGTTCCACACTGCACACACACGTGCTGAACACTCCCGAGAACCCAGCATCCCCTCCACACCAGTGTGCTTAACTGTTGTTAAATTAACAATGAGCTTTTTCTAGTCCTAATGACTGTGGTGTCGCTGGCCAAGGGATTGTCTCCCATCAGGGATTATCCCAGGCCATCTTCCATGACATGGGGCCACACTGCCTCTGCTGGGCACTGAGCTGCACCGTGCACATGATCCCAGTGACCCAGTGTCAGGGTACCTCTCGAGACCCACACCCACCAGCTGGCCCAATCAGGGCTGCCCAGATGCAGTCCACCCTCAGGTGCCAGCTGCCAGCCCTGTGCCAGGTACACAGGCACGGACTGCTGCTACAGCTTGTGAGAGCAGATAGGGTGACACAGCTCTGACAGGACGTATGCGAAGGAAAGGGGAACCTCCAAGGCTCTGGAAAGCACGGCACTCTGGCATCGCTCTGCATAATCCGAAGAGTGAACCCAGCCCTGGAAGGCCAGGATGACCCAGTGGGGACATGGTCAAGCTGGGCACAGAGGGCACCCTGTGTGGCACGCAATTCCTAGAGTCCTCTGAGGTTCTCACCAGGCTACAGAGCCCACTGTGGTGGCCAGTGGTGGGTAGAGTTTAACTTTTTCTTTTCAAACTCAAAAATGTTTTTTCCCTTTTTTGTTAATTGTGGTAAAGGACATATAATCCAAAATGCTCCATCTCAGCTACGTTTAAACTCAGGGTCAAAGCTCCATGTCCGTCCACATTGTGTGCAGCCAGTGGCACTGCCCACCTCCAGGGTGTCCTCATCTGGGCCACCCAGCCCTCGCTGCTCTCTGTGGGCACCTCTGGACGTCCTGTGAATGAGGCACCTGCCCCTGGGGTAATTGAGGCCTGCCTACAGACCGAGGCTCAGCTGCTTCCTCTGCACTGAACCCACCTCTTCCAGCCCCAGGTCTCCCCAGACCCTGCCTTCAAGTCAGCTGGGTCTATGCCCAAGGGGCCACCCACCATCCTCCACCCTCCCCACCTGCACCCCTCACAACGGGGTGGCAGGGCTCCAGCCCATGCCCACCAGCACTGTGCTCATGGTGTGAGCACCATGCATGCTTGCTGCTACTTGCCTTACCCCGGGATGCATCTGCCCCTGCACCAGTGCCTGTACCTTCCATGGGCTGCTTGTGTGCATGGGCCAGGCCATGTGTGCAGCCCCTCCCATGTCCCAGATGTTCGTTCCTGGCCAGCACACAATCTGCAAACATCTCTCACCACCCCTGGGGCCTTCACTAAGTAACTAAAAACATACCGAGATTCTGCCGAAATTCAGACTTAAGTCCGATTTGAAGCAGCTGGTTTTCAAACAACACACCATTATTTTTACACACAAACCTAGGGGAAAAGGAACAGTGTGGATGTCACTCAAGGCCACCCACTGTTACAAAGATTTGTTCTGGGAAATCATCTAGAGCACACAAAGAATGACAGTGCTGGGGAGACAGTGAAGGACAAAGTGGCCACCATTCCTAAGATCCAGACCTGCAGGTGAGTGGCAAATAACCCCTCATGTCTGGGCAGGCTGGGCCAGGCAATGGAGAGGAGGAACTGTCTGAGGACACCCAGGGGCAGGTGCCCTGGGAATGTGTGGCAGCATGCACACCCATCTATCACAGCCAATCGCCACCCCAGCCCAGCACACTCAGGGTGATACAGCAAAGTCAGTGTAGACACCTTGGGTCACACACTGGGCCCAGACTGCAGAGAGAAGCCCTGCCTGGCAGCCTGCTTCTCGAGGAGTCCTTGACCAGCCAGCAAGCACCTGCACCCTGCAGGTGAGCTGTACTCCCTCAGCACACCCACTATGCCTGCTGGGGCCTGCAGAGACAGCCCCAAGGCAAACACACGCTCAGCAGTGGCCCTTTGTCCCATGCACCAGCACACTGTGGAGCCCTGGGGAGAAGCCCAGCCATGAGATGGATCCCAGGCCAATGAGTAAGGCAACTGTTCAACAAGGCCAGGGTGGGCCTGGTGCCACATACCTATATTTCCAGCACTAGGGAGGCTGAGGCAGCAGGATCTCAAGTTCAAGTCCAGCCTGGGTAACTTAGTGACTAAATAAGACCCTGTCTCACAATAAAAAATAAGCCTTTTGTTCTTGTTGCTTTGTTGTCTTCCGCTGTCCTGAAGTGCAGCCCTCTGCCATGTGCTACCCTGCCTTGGAGCCACTATGGACTGAAACCTCTACAAATTGTAGGCTAAATAAACTTTCCCCCTTTTAAAACTAAAGGCTGGGTTATAGATCATCAGTGTCAGAAGCCCTAGGTTCACTCATCCCTAGTACCACAAAAAAAAACAAAAACAAGGGCACCTCAGTTTCATGCAGAAGCCTTGGAGACACTAGGTTGGTGGTGGAGCCCAATGCCAGCAGAAGCAGCCTCCAGGCCCCAGAATGACCCCTCTCTTTTCCCCCTCCCATTTCCTAAGGACTCGGCTGCTGTGAGTCCCTGGCAGCTCTCAAAGGTTGGTGCGACAATAACACGTGGGGCCAAGGCCACACTGGCCAAAGCCGTAAGGCTATGGAAAGCCAGCTACCTGGCAAAGTTGTCTTCAGAGCCGGGAGCCAGGGGCGCAATGGCTGAGGCAGAGTCGGAGAAGACGTCAACCAACAGCCCACCGGCAGAGGACGGAGGCCCTGTGGGGGCCGGGGGAGCAGCCCCCAGTCCCAGCAGGTCGGCAGACGGAGAAGGCGTGGACTGCAAAAGGAGCAAGAATGTCAGCACTGGGCTGTGGGGTGCCTGGGCCACCTACTATGCCCACTCCCACCAGCTACGGGCGCCCTATGTGGGGAGGCACCAGGCTCAAGCCAAGGACGGGATGGCCACAAGTTACACACGACACGAGATAGCGGCAGCTGTTCAAAGAGCCACGTGAGTGAAACAGTGCTGGAAAAGTTTCTGCCACTACAGAGACTGCCCAGGAAATAAGTCTAGTAAGAGGATGACTTTCCACAATCATCCTCAGCATTAATACTTTCCCACAGGCTGGTACCAGTGGCAGCTCTGACTGCCCAGTATCGAGACTTAGGAAGTACAACCCAGGCACAAGCATGTTCAAGATCGAGCCTTGTCTACTAAGAGGAAAAGCAGACAAAACCCTCTAGACACACACTCGACAAAAAACCACTTCTCCATCCCTGCCAAAGCACAGGAAGAGGGATTGGCACTGCCACACAGCATGAGGCCAGAAGCAGTGGGCTACACCAACCTGAGCCCACTCTGCAGGCCCCAAAGGACCATGGGACAACAGAGCACTCAGGGTCACCCCGAGAGGCACAGAGCTCCAGCCTTGGTTCTCTCCTTCCCACTGGGCAACCACAAAGCCCAGGCCAGCACCTCACTCCCAAGCCTGGCCTGTGGCCCTGACACCCAATCGATGCACAGATGCATAGCCTGGGACACCTGTTTCCCAGCCTCCCAGCACACACCAAAAGTGGGCATGTGAGATAAGGTGTTAGGCTGTGTCCATGCAGCTACATGGTTCTCTGTAAGACTGTCACTGTAAGACAAATGGGGAGAAAGCCTGGTGCGCTGGAGCATGCCTGTCATCCCAGACTGGGAAGGCTGAAGCAGGAGGATCATCTCCTTCCAGCCTGGGCTACACAGCTAGCCCATCTCTCAAACACCAAAAAACGTAAAAGAGGTGTTACAAAGCTCAAGTTCTGCAAGGGTCATGGGTGTAACTAGACGGAACCCCAGGCCATCGAGGCCCTTGGGCAGGCCAGGCAAGCTGGGCAAGCTAGTCAAGCACCAAGAGGGCTGTGTGGAGGCCAAGGACACAGCAGGTTCTGGGCCTCCTGTGGCTGTACACTCTCCCAAGGGGCCTCTGAGAGTGGCACCCAGATGGCCATGTGACATGCGGCCCGAGAGAGGGGGAGGTCTCAGGAGGGCAGCAGGCATGCCCACCAGGGCCAGGACTTGGAAGGGTGCTGCGCTGGTGTGGCTCCCCCTGCCAACAGGGATGTTCTCTCACCAGTTTCCCCGACTTTTACTCCTGCTCAAACATGGCTCAAAGGTGCCTGCAGTTCCTGGCCCAGGAGCTGTGAGTTCTGAGGGCAGGCACCCCCAAGTGCCAAGGCAGCCATGCACACAGTGAGAGGCAGCCTGGGGTGTCGGCGCCACAGGCAGACCCATGGGCACAGCCATGCAAGCAGATGTGCTGCACCCTTTGTGGAGCTTGCAGCAGGACAGATATCTGCAAAGAACTTGTTCTGACATCATCACAGCCTTCGACAGTCACTCTGGTCAATGTTGTACCAAAGGAGAAGCACCTCTACCCTTGGCAAGAAGCCCAGAGCCCAGGAGGCAACACTTGCCGGGCAGTCTGTCAGGAGCAGAGGATGCCCTGGGCTCATAACCCCCAGCTCATGCAGTTCCCAGTGTCGCTGGTGTCCCAGGACCCTTTCCAGGCGACTGCCTCATTGGCAGTATCTCCAGAGGCTCTCAGGGCTGTCTCGGGGCCCCACACACAACCAAAGGCCCAGCTCCAGAGCACAGCAAGCTCTGAGGGCCAACCCTTCATCATGCAGGTAGGGAGGAAGGGGCTTTGGGGAGAAACACACCTCTCACTGCTGTCAAGAGTCCATCCCCCACTTAGAGATGCACAGGGCTGGGTAGCACAGCCCCAGGGGCACTGCTAGATGCAGGCGCCTGAGGTGAGAACACAGTCACAGTGCCCATGAGGTGGCCCCACAGAGTGCACCAGGGCTCAGACACCGGCTGCCACACAGAATGTCAGAGAGACCCATCTCCCCAGCATACCAGTGAGCGACACAAAGGAAGGAGGACATAAGCACAGCTGTGGAGGTGCACTTTTCTCCACCGACCCCACTGCAGGGCACCACAGCAAATGCGGAGGACCAGGCAGGGCAGGTTGTTCCCACAAAGCAGAGACTGCTGCAGGAAACAGCCCAGGAACACAGGGCTGTGGAGCCAGCCTGCCCCAGAGACCACCCACAGCCATATCCAGGCCTGGGCATGGTACACAACCTGCCACCTGCACTGGGTTTTGGGGTGTGGGAGACCCACCACAGTACTGGCGCTGGCCGGGGCAGGTTCAGGACCCCCATTCACATCGACACTGCGCTCACGCTTGGCCTCCTCCAGGTCGGTCACTGTGCTCGGCCCCTTCTTCTTCTTGAGCTTGGCCAGAATGGAGGATTCGCGCTCTGGGAAGGGCGGCATCTCCTCCAGCACTGTTGCCTGGGCAGGAAGGTGGTGTCAGGCAGTGGGCGGGCAGTCCCAGCCCAGGGCACTGCCCGTCAGGCACCATACCAGGATGTCAGTGCTGGCCACGGTGCTGAGCCGCAGGTACTCTACGGCTCGCTGCTGCAGCTCCACATCTGCATTCCTGAGCTGGCTGTCACCACGCAGCACATCCTGGATGGTAGCCTTCACCTCAGGGAACAGGTTCACAAACTTGATGTAGGTGGACAGCAGCAGGGCCCGTGTGGGGACGCTGCACAGGTGGAACTTGGAGTGCAGCAGGTTAAACTGGATCAGCGGGCTGCAGGCAGAAAGGACGGCGCTCGGAGCCTCAGAGCAAGGGCTGGCTCCACAAGGTCACATCCTGGTTCCAGGCCCACTGGGCCACATCTCCACACTTTCCTGGAGCCCTGCCAGGGACCAGCCAGAGAAAACAGGATGGCAAGCAAGGGCAGCAGCTCCCTGAACAGACACACACCACACATCAGCCCTGCAGCCAGGGTGCCTCACCTGGACCTTGGGTCCCCAGCTATCAGGTTTCCGAACTCTCCCAGGATGTAGCCACCCACTTTGACCAGGTTCTCGTGGCACGCAGGGGCCTGCAGGGCCTGTAGAACCATGAACCCAGTGAGTCAGAGCCCAGATAGCTGCACCCAGAAGGGTCAAGCAGCAGCAAGGCAAAAGCAAGGGCGGGAGCCCTGTACTTCAAGGCATATGATGTCAGTGTGCTTCTTCCAAAGCTTGCCAAAGACTCTAGAAACCTCAGGCAGCTGTAACCCTGAACCTGGGGGAGGACCAGTGGGCCAGCACTGCACTCAAGGCCATGGCAGGTCCTTTGCACCCTCTCAAGGCCAAAGGCAGAGGACATAGGTGCAAGCAGCTTTCACAGAGGTCCCTCAGGAGCCACAATGTCCCACCCCAACAGACTTGGAGCACCAGTGGGAGAAGTCCAAACCTCAGACAGCAGGAAGGCAGACGAGGGTCTCCCACCAGGACCCCGACATCACAACCTATGGGACACCCTGCCCTCTCCACCTTGGGGACCCAGCCTTACCTCAAACACTGTCTTGGCAGCATAGCCCTGCACGTCGTCACGGTTGATGACGATCTGAATGACACGGTACCACACTTCCTCACTGACGTAGTCCCCTGCGATGCGGATCAGGTTCAGGATGGTGTCCACGTACCAGGTGTAGTCCACCGCATACTTCTCAGCCAGGATGGCCACCTTTAGCACCTGGGGGGCAGGCTGGTCAGAAGAAGCCAGCAGGCCAACAGTAATGCCCAGGACAACCCATGCCACACCCTCCTGAGACTTCAGAAGCACCTAGCACTGGGGTGTGCAAGTCTCAGAGGTACCCATGACCCCAGAGGTGGAGCCACTACCACCACATTGCCCACTGCTATGAGAGCCAAGGACCATGGAAAAGCCAGCACCAGCCAGGGGAGCAGCAGACAGGACAGGTCCCTCCCTGAAGCTTTGGGGCTGCAAGTCCCCTCCCCCCAAGTCAGTGTGCAGCCTAGGACCACAGCACAAGCTCTGCTGACCCCCTCCTTATTGGAGACACAAAGAAAACTGGCCCTACAGCAGGCACCAGAGGAGGTTCACAGCCTGAGCACAAATGGACCACGGGGAAGGGACCAGGGATCCCACTGTGCCTGCCTGACGTCAGCCACCGCAACCTCCTTCCAACCTCGAGCTGCTGCCACACTCAAAGACAAGCACAACACTACTACCAGTGCTGGTGTGGGCATTGCAGCGCACACACAGCACGTGCACAAGCCAGCCGGAGAGACGGAATGGCAGGCACCGAGCAAACAGCATGGCAGGCAGTGCCCAGCGAGGTACTCACGATCTCCTCACGAATGGAGTAGTCAGCTGTCTCCAGGTAGCTCAGCATCTCAGCCACAATCTGCTGGGCGTTGCTACGGTCGCACATGGCATATAGTAGGTCTACGGCCCGCTGCCGCACGCTTACATCCCGCTCCGTCTGGGGATAAGGCAGAGTCACAACTGCACATGCGGCACCAGCAGCATCCATGAGGTCCTGCCCTCCAGGCATGTGCCCTCAGCCTGACTTCCAGGCTACCGGAGCCTGGCACCAGCACCCACCCCTGCCTGCTCCTCTGTGGCTGGGGTCAAGGGCCTCCATTGTGTGGTCACAGATGCCACCTGCCAGTCAGTCACCTGGGAGCTCACAACAGTCAGCACAGAAATAAGACAGCAAAGGCAAGGGGTAGGGCCTACTCAGGGCAAGACCGAGAGGGCCCCACAAGGGCTGGAATGACTGGGGTGACCACAGCCATCAGGCAGGACCTGAGGTCAGCAGGCCCTGAACCCACAGCAGCGGGCATCACACCTGCTGAGCCCCAGGCCAGACCATGCCAGCACCAGGCTCACAGCCCTGTTGCCTGTGCTAACAAACAGCACTGTCTGGCCAGTTTGTGCTAGACCTGAAAACTCCTCAGGGATGCCAGGCTGGCAGCAAGAACAGACAGCCCCATCAGCTCTCATAGCTCCAAGGTTTTAACCCTTAAACTTGAAGTCCCTGACACAGTGAGCCTTCCTTGAAATTAGTATATTTCGTTGTAGATGAGAATGAAAGATAGCTAGATATAGTGGTGGACACCTGTACTCTAGGGGGCTCTAAGGTAGAAAGACCACAAGTTCTAGTCTATCCTGGGCAACTTAGCAACTAACAAGGCCCTGTCTCAAAATTAAAAAGAAAAAAGAAAAAGTTGCTGGAGATGCAGCTCAATATAAAGATCCTGGATTTGATCCCAAGTACCTCAAAAAAAAAAAAAAAAGGATTTCATTTTTCTGCCCAAAGCAGAACAGTTTCTGCCCACTGAACAATGGGCTAGGACTCAGGGTGCTAACAAGGAGGACAGAGCCATGCCGGGACAGACTCAGCCCACAGACAGTGGTGTGACCTGAGGCACAGGGTGTGCAACAACTCTCTTGCCATCTGTGGGACAGCAGTGACAGGAAACCCGCCTGCCCTGGCCTCACCTTGAGGGCATTGATGACGGTGTCGATGTGGGTTTTGACGGCCTCGTGCGAGAACTCGGAGCTGGCCAGTGTGCACATGCTCTCCAATGCCAGGTAGCGCAGGTTGGTCTCACGGTGCTGCAAGAACTGGCCCAGCTGGTTGCAGGCCCGCACCAGGAGGTTGGGCTCACTGTGTGGAGAAGGGAGATACGGTGGGGGCTCCCTCAGCATCCTGCACTCCAGAACCCCCATTCCAGCCTGGAAGCCAGGATCAAGGCCGACACATGCCACGTAGTGGCCCAGCACACAGTGCCCCACATGAACCCCGAGCTTAGGCTCCTGTCCACCTCCTCACGGCCCCCAGAGGGTCTGCTGCACCCATCACCCTGGAGCTGGCCACACTGCCCCTCCTGAGCCCTGATTCTGACTGCAATAGTCCAGAACTGGGCTCTGCATAATACAGGGGAAACACTCCCAGGACGCAGCCCAGGGCTCCTCAGGCCCTGTAACAGTTTGTGCCTGGACGTTCCCCAAAGCCTTACACAGTCATTGGGGCGGGCTTTCCGGAGGTGGCTGAATTTAGTTTGTACTTGGCTCATCGCCTAGTGCTGGGATTCAGGGTGTGAGCGCTACACCCATCCTAGCCTACATACAGGTATCAGGAACAGAAGGAGGCTGGTCCCTCTCCCCTTTGTTGCTTTTGCTGTCTTCCACTGCCATGAGCTATTGCCCTCTGCTGCGCCGCCTTGCCTCGGAGCCAGGTAACTATGGACTGAAACCTCCACCTGCTCTGAGCTAAATAAACCTTTCCCTCTTTAACTCATGAGTGCCTGGTATTTTGTCTCAGCAACATGAAAAGTAACTAAGACAGGCCCTCCTACCTCCTGTGGTGTGGTCTCTGAGTGCAGCTAATAAGGATAAAAGGGTACGCTGGTTCCCAAACTGTCTCCCAGCCCTGCTGAAGTGCAGCTCTGAGGGCACTGGTCACAGCAGAGGACATTTGTCAAGACAAACTGTGACTGCTAGGTTCACTGCTGCCTATGACCCCACCAGCTATGCACAGGCCAGACCCCGAGAATGCAAGGAGGTGGGCAGGGAACCCCAGGCTGTGAGAACAGCCCTCCTTCTGCACCTCAACCATGGGTTTGGTCACCACCACAGCCCCAGGAGGCCCAGGGCCAGCACAGCAAGCTGCTCAGAGTCCGGCAAAGCCTCTGTCCAGCGATAAGAGGAGTAGGGCAGGGAAGGATGCTGGGGCCAGGGAGGTACTGGAGACAGGTGGGAGAGGGCAAGGGAAGAAAGGGGCTTACATGGGCGGTGAGGTGGCTGAGGAAACTGCATGTCAGATCTGATTAGGGACAGGCGCTGATGTACCACGCAGCCCCATCCACACAGGAAGTGCGGCAGACAGGCCTACCTGTCGTGGTGGATGATCAGGCTGATGGCCTCGAAGAGGACGGCATTCTTGGCGTTGGAATGCTGCACCTTCTTGGATTTGGGCGGCTCTTGCGCCTTGTTCAGGATAGTTTCCAGGCACTCGGTCAGGCGGCCTCGCACTGCGGGGTCTTCTGGACAAGACAGCACTGTTTGCCAGGCCCCCAGCCCCGGCTCCCCGGCTCCCCGGCAGGCAGCCCCTGCACGCAGCACATTGCTAGACACACTCAACATAGCTCCGCACAACTGTGTGTACATGTGGCAGGCACAGAGACCCCATGTGCAGCAGCAGTGGCATCCCCATGCCAGAGGCCTGGCACCAAAGGACAGGATTAGCAGGCACCTAACACCTGAATTGCAATGCACCCCACAGGCAAAGCTCTTGCTGAGATGCAGAGTTGTGTTAGTCCAGAGGAAATAAAATCCAGGAGATAGGGACAAACCACAGGATAAGGTTGGAGGGGAAAAAAGCCAAATTAAGCTTTCTCCTCTTTATATTACTAATATAAAGAAAGACAAAAGCGTCAGAGATTTAGCTCAGTGACATAAGTGCCTGCCTGGCAAGCACAAGGTCATGAGTTTGATCCTCAGTACCAAAAAAAAAAAAAAAAAAAGAGGAAGAAAGACAGACAAATGCCATAAACAGCAACATAAAATTTTAAACACCACTTGATTAGGACAGAAGTACCTGACCAAAAATGAATACAAACCAAACCCAGTAAAAACATGGGCAACCAGAAATAACTCATGCAACATGGTTACCAAAAACCAACAACGCATCAGGTGTGGCAAGGCATGCCAGTAATCCCAGCACTCAGGAGGCTGAGGCAGGAAATCACTGCAAATTAGAGGCCACCTTGGGCTACTAGGTGAGTTCAAGGCCAGCTTGGACTACACAGTGAAACCCTGTCTCAAACAAACAAACAAAAAAAACAGATCCCAGTTGTTACTAAACAGTCGTGTGCAGCCAGGGACCTTCTACTCAGGGCAGGAAGTGTCTACTTTAGAAAGGGACCTAGCAAAGAAGTTTTCTACACAAAAATATATTAAAAGGTGAGTGAAGCAAAGCAATTTCATTACAGAACAATACAGCAAAAAATTTTATGCCCTTTCTGCACCAACAAAATTGGACTTCTAGATATTGATCTAAGAGTCAAATATTTAGGATGAACCATGAACATAAAAACAGAATAGGAAAATTCTAGGATACAAAATTTCTAACAGTTTCAAGTTAGAGAGGTCTGAAAAACTGCACAGCTGCCACACTATACAAAGCAGGGAGAAATCCAACACTCAACAACACAGCCTCCCAGGAACCTCGGGGGAAGGGACCCCTGGTGGCAGCACTGGTGCCCACTGAGCTACACTCAGCCCTCTGAGGGAAGCTGAGGTGGCAGAGCCCTGCTTCCCACCACAGCCTCTGGGCCACACAGCAGCTGGGATGTGACTGAGCCTGGCCCCAGCAGCTCTCGTGGGCAGAGGCAGTGGGCTGTTACCTGGGGGCGGGTAGCACTGCAGCAGCCTTAGAAGTTTGACCGACAGCCAGGGAGCCGGGACAAAGTAGTAAGTGTAATCCTGAAGATCCGTGGATGCAGATGTCACAATCTGAAAGACAATGCAGGGATGACAGCTGAAGAAATGCCATGCAGGCGGGCAGCACCCCTGCTGCCTACGCTCATGGTGAGCTACACAAGAGCCTGGTGCTAAGCGCAGGGCCTGAGGCAGCTTCCTCAAGGTCCAGCAGCAGCTCTCCAGACAACGCCAGGCACCCAGCTGTGGGTGGGGAGCAACTTGTGTGCCAGCAAGGGGCAGAGACCAGCCGTGGCCTGAGCAGGGAGGGACACTCCAGTGCAGACCAGGCAGAGGCCACCTCACCACAGCACCACCCTCAGCCACACAGCCTGCAGGCAGCACAACCCATCACCAGGGGCACCACTGATGGGAGCACTCAGGCCAGCACATCCAGACAGAACAGGCAGTGGGCATAAGGGTCAGCATTTGAGAGGCACTGTCTCAGTTGAAAAATGCAGTTATGGAGATAAATACACATTGTGAATTTACTTAAAACTGCTGAACTAGGGCCGGGGATTTAGCTCTGCAGCGTAAGCGCTGGCCTGGAAGCATGAGGTCATTGAGTTCAATCCCTGGTACAAAAAAATAAAACAAAACAAAATAAAAAAACTGCTGAACTATACACTAAAAAAATTAAGATGGTAAATTTTGTTATGTATTTTATCACATAAACTCACAAAAATCACTTGCATAAACAGATAGCAGTTAAAAGTAAAAACTTTAAGCTACCACTGAGAACAAAACTAAATATAAAATAGAAATAAACACAGATAAAAAGAACCTCAAAATGCTATAAAATGCTAAAGAACTCAAAAAAAATCAGTCTTTCCAAATTTAAAAACCTAATCCAAAAATGGGAATCTGAGATGAATACATTTCTCAGATGAAGAAATATGAGTAACAAATAAACATGTGAAAAAATGTTCAACATCACTAGTCATTTGAGAGATGCAAATTAAAACAACACTGAGATTCCACCTCACCCCAGAGAGAATGGCTGTCATCAAGAAATCAAGCAATAACAAATGCTGGAATGGCTGTGGGGAAAAAGAACCCTTCTCCACTATTGGTGGGAATGCAGACTGGTGCAACCACTGTGGAAATCAGTGCAAAGATTCCTCAAAAAACAAGGATTAGAGGTCCCATTCAACCCAGCTATCCCTTTTCTTGGTATCTTCCCAGAAGAACTGAAAACATCATACCACAGCAATATATGTGCACCTATGTTTATAGCAGCAGTTTGTAACAGTCAGATCTTGGAAACAACCTAAATGCCCACCAACCAAAGAATGGATAAAAAAGACATGGTATTTTTACACAATGGAGTACTATTCAGCCATAAAGGATAAATTTGAGACTTTTATAGGTAAATGGATACAACTAAAGACCATACTCATGTAAGCGAAATAAATCAGACTCACATGTGTAAATACATTGTCTCAGTGAGAGGCTGAAAGAAATAGCGTGTGTGTGTGTGCGTGTTTACATTTATATGTGTGTATATATATATATATATGATAGTTAAGATAGTTATAATACTGATTTCTGACTTCAAGAGAAAAGTATTGTTTGGACGATTAAATGCAAATGTTTTGTACTATAAGTAACTGATCTGAAGATAACATACAATGTATTAACCATTGTTATCCCCAATTATCATGTTTTCAAATTTTGCTTTTTTTAAAAAAAATGGGGCCGGGGATCTAGCCCAGTGGCATAAATGCCTGCCTGGCAAGCACAAGGTCATGAGTTGGATCCTCAATACAAAAAAAAAAAAAGATTTGAAAAGAAAGAAAGATAAGATAGTTATACTACTAATTTCTCTTAGCTCATTGAAAAGAAAAGTTTGTGCTAATATTGTTTGGACAATTAAATGCAGGTTATCTTGTACTCTGAGTAACTAAAGATAACAATATGAATGTATTAATCATTGTTACCCTCTATCATATCTTGAAATTTTCTTTTCTGTTTAAAAAAAAAAGCTATAAAGTGTTACAGAAAAAAATAAAAGACAAGCCACTATGTCCCCAATGGCAACCCCAGAATTCCAGCAGGATTTCAGGGTGGGGCACCACGGCTCTGGTGGATGCAGGCAGACCCGGCACGGGGTGCAAGCATGCAACACGCAGAGAGGCCAGGCAGACACCTTCCCAGCATGCATAAGGCCCTGGGCCCCAGCACCTGGAGACACAGGACGGCCCAGAGGGAAAACACACACCCGGCCGCAGCCCTTCTCAACAGCACAGCACAGCAGAAGCAGTGCCCACCCGCTGAAAATCAGGAGCCCAGCACCAGCAATGTCAGGCTGCAGAAGGGAAGGAGGAACACACCTACTGCTGAGGGTGCTGGGCACGACCACAAGCAAGCAGCCAGACACTGCCCCTCAGCTGTGGCCACGGCCCCTGGCATCACACACACAAGCCAGGGACCTCTCAGGCTGCTCATCTGACCCCACGCACCCCCACTGGAAGGAGCGAACAGCTCCACAGGATAGGGGAGCTGGTGAGTTAGCCCCAGCCCATGACACAATCCAGCTCTCTGAAGCATCAGGAGAAACTCAAAGACTTCACACATGACATGGGACAGATCACACACAAAGATACAAGAATATGTGCAATGCATGTCCATCCACCATGCCCTAGAAACAGGCAATGCAGGAGGCCTGTGCAGGCTCCATGCTCAGGGGCCACACCTGAGCCCAGGGGCACCGTGCCAGGTGACCCTTGGACAGACCCCATACCCAATACCTGACCCATGAACTCACCCTGCTCAGCCTGGAGACGGCGAGGGACACGGAGGTCTTAAACTCCTCAGGGTTCTTCTGGGCCAGCGTGGTGATTAAGCTGGTGGCAGCAGTGACCACGCCCTGAAAGAGATAGACAGCAGACATTTAGGGCTCTACCAGCCTGCCCAGGCTCCACAGTGTCCTCACATGGTCTGTCCTCTGGGCCCAGCTTCTCTCTGGAAACTGGAAAGCCAGCAAGGCATATGGCCCTAGAGGGGGTGTGCACAGGCCCCTTAAATACTGGGGGACACCAAGGTCACCATCCACCAGACAGCCATTTCCTAGGCACCATCTTGCCTGGCCGTGTGCCCAGGGAGCCTCCACGGAGCAGCCCAGCAGGGGCCCTGGTACAGCCTGGGACAGCACACTGTGCCCAGGGCTGCCAGCATCCATGTATACCGGCCTGGCACATGGCCCTGCTCGTGGCCTCAGTTGTACAGGCATTGTGGACTCACCAGGTGCTGGTCATTGAGCAAGTGCACCACACGTGATGTCCAGTCACCCATTGGGACGAGGTCAGGGGATGCCCTGTACAGGCGCAGCAGGCACAGGGCTGCACTCTGCTTCACACTGTCCATGGTGTCTCTGGAAGGCAGTCATCAGCAGTCACCATCACAGTACAGCCCAGAGCCAGGCAGAACACCCCAGGGTCTTCAGGAGGCAGAAGGGGACATCAACACACCATCCACCCGACACACAGTCCCCTCAGAGGGTCCACACACAGTTTGCAATGCCACGGCAAAGCCCTGCTGGCAAGAACCTTTGCTGCCAGCTGCTGCTCCCATCACCTCCCCAGCACAGAGCACAGGGCTGGTGGCCCGGGCTGACCTCACAACCCTGCCCCTCGCCACTGGAACCAGCAGACTCCATGGCCTTGTAGGACTGACTGCATGTCAGGGCCTCAACAGTGACTTCCTCTTTCACCTCACACAACCCCACCCAGTGCCCTTGGAGAGGAAGCAGGCCGGGGACAGCAGCTGGGAGGCACTAACCCCACTCCTGAAGCCCGAGACGAGATCAAGAGAAAGTACAAGCCAGGCACAGTGGCAAGCACTGGGCTCCAGCGACTTGGAAGGCACAGAGAAGGACTGCAAGCCCAAAGCCAGCCAGCTTGCAGAACTCAGCAACACACGTCATCTAGATGGAACATTTAGTAAGAGCCGAGCAGTGCAACGCTGCCTATAATCCCTACACTCAGGGTGGCCAAGGGAGGAGGAGCACCACGTTCAACTCCAGCCTTGGCAACTTAGCAAAAGACTCCGTTCCAAAAGTAAAAAAACAAAAGGTTGGGGATGTAATGCAGTGCAAAGGTTCTGGGGTCAATCAAAAAAATTTAAAAAGGGTTAAGGATATAGGTCATGAGAAAACACCTGCTTAGCATATGCAAGGCCCTGGGTTCGAGTACCACAAAGTGGGGTCACCTTGCATAGGAGTACAAGTGATCCCCAACATCGCATCACAGCCTGGCCTGTAGCCTCACTCTGACTCCCTTCTTCTGATCACATGTGAGGGGCCCTGGGAACCCGGTGTGGGACAGGGGGCCATTCTCTGTCCTCCCTGCCAGGGAGTCAAGGGATGAAGCACCAAGACTGTGGGCCTGCAAACTCTGGGTGGGGCCGCTGGCTTCCGCACTGCTGTGGTCACAAGCAGGTTCAGAACCCACTACCCCCACCCACCGTGCTGCTGGGCAGTAGGGCCATCGGGTACACTGCATGGAGCCCATAGGTCCTCAGACCTGGGGCAGGAGCAGCTGCCCCAATGGGAAGGGCTTGGGACACTTTCTTTGGGCTTTTGGGTTTTTATTCCTAATGAGGTGAAACCAATAGGAGAAACTCCCCAAGAACTGTATCAAAGAAAAACCGCCTTAAGCAAAAAGTACTGCTGGACCAGCCAGGAGTGCTGACACACACCTCTGATTCCAGAACTCAGGAGGCTGAGGCAGGAGGATTGTGAGTTCAAGGTTAGCCTGGAGCTACAGAGTAAGACCTTGTCTCCTAAAGCAAAATAATTAAAAAATTCTTTTGGATGCAAACACTGTGGGGAGAGAAGGAGGCGTGCACCCCTCCTGGTCCCACCAGGCCTGGGGTCAGGCTAAGATCCTGCCAGCCAGGCACCCACACTGGCTGAGCAGCAGGACTGCTCGCTGCCACCTGCTGCCATCCACCCAGGCCGGGGGCCCCAGCAGCTCCTGACCCCCACAGACCTCTCCTTGTACCCCACACTCCTATTACTGCCAGGACTCCTATCCTCACCTGCATCCTGGACACTGCCAGCCTGTCTCAGGGTCAGTGCCCACCAGCCCCTCTGACCAGGCATCCAGGACTGAATCACCTGCTGCTCAGCCAGGCATCATGCATCAGTCACACTTTTCAAGGGTGGCCCACAGGTGGCACACACCATCCTCACGGGACAGCTCAGCTGTGACAGAAGCACTGTCCACTCTCCCCTCAAAGGATGCCACCACAGCCTCCATCCTCATCATCTGCGCGCTGTGCATGCATTGTTTGGGGACAATGCCCATGTGCCCCTAAGCACTGGAGGCACCTGTTTCCCTCCCTCCACCCCAACACTGACCGAGCACACACAGGGACAAGTCCTGTGCCGTGCTGGAGAAGCTGGACAAGGAGGCTGGAGCCGAGCCAGGCCGGGAAGGCAGAGCTCTACGGTGGCTGTCGTCGCCCCTCCTCTCCAGGGTTCACCTCTGCCAGCACTGACCCTCCTACCACCAAAGTGGCTTTACTTTCAGGGCACAGAGTTTTCCAGATTCTGCTCAAGGCACGGTACAACAGCCTGGGACCCCACTGCCACCGCTCTGCCTCCTCCCTTCCCTCTCCAGCTTCCAGGGGCCACAGAGCCTGGTCCGAACCCAAAGTCTGTGCCAGGCTGGCTCCCTGTACTGCTCCTGGGACCCTCCTCCTCTGTGTGTCCCACGACTCCCTGTCAGGGCCTCTGTGAGCCCAGGGCAGCAGGTGACAGGAAATGCCGCAAGAGGCCACCCAATGTGCTCTCAGGGATGGGAGCTGGTGGTGAACTTGGGGCTAGACCAGCATCTGCCCACTCCTCAAGCCTCCACTCTGCCCTCACCATGCTGCCTGAGGACTGTGCCCCTCTCCTGTGCACACCACACTGACAGTCACCCCAGCCTCCTTAAAGGTACAAGTGGATGTGCCACCCTGTGGCTGTGGGCAGCCAGCAACCCCATGGAGACCCCAGAACATGTGGGTGGCTCCTCCACACGCCAGGGGCCATTTCACCCTCATCTAGGACCAGCTCCTCAGGCCACTCAGTTGTGCTCCAAGTGAGGAGCAGGACACACAGGTCCCTGGCCTTCCCTCCGAACACCAGGCCACAGCCCTTCTTTCCCTTGGCACCAGCCAGCTGGAGCCCCTCTAGCTTGGCTGTGACTGCCAGGACCAGGTTTTTGTCCACAGTCCACATTCTCATCTCAAGGGTCTCTCGCCAGATTCCTCCTGAAAGGGCACCACCTACTGCCCCAGCCTCAGGCTGCACCTGTGGGAAGTGGTGGGGACACCGCACCCAGACACATACCCTGCAACAAGGATCTTGGGGATCTCCCCAGCGAAGGCCTCCGCCATCTCCCGGCTGCCCACGTTGGCGATGCAGTGCAGGGCAAGGCCCATGAAGGTGGGGTTTCGGCTGGCAAGGTCGTTCTTGATGGCATTGTTGATCAGGCGGATCAGCTCGCTGTTGGAGTTCACCAAGACCGAAATGAAGAGGTAGCCCTGGGGCAGGCGAGAGGCAGGGCATGAGGAGCAGCCCAAGGAACCACCACGCCCCATCCACAGCAGAGAGCCAGGCTGTCCCCTAGAGGGCGGGCCGGCAAGGTGCAGGCTCTCTGCTAGGTGCCACGTGACGCAGCCCTCAACCAGACTCCACTTAGGGAACACCGTCTACAAAAACTGCGCATCCGGCACTGTGACTTTCCCAGACATTTTCAGCCCACAGTCAGCAACTGCAAAGATGCAGACGCAGAGGGCCAGCTCTGCATAGCAAAAAGCCCCGCAGGCAGCATTCCTTAACTTCTGAAGTTTCTGCCTCCAGGTACTGGCAATCAAACCCTGGGGTGCTCTGCAACTGAGCTGCACCCTCAGCCCTTTAATTTTACCACGAGCAAGGCTCTCTATTAAGTCCCTACATTGCCAGGCAGAACTTGGACTTGTACTCCTCTGGTTTCAGCCTAAGTGCTAAGTGCTTTCAGGCATGTATCAGCACACCTAGCTTATAAATTTTTTTTTTTTTTTTTTTTTAACTAGCAGAGAAAACTATTGCTTTATTGCACTGGGGAAACACAGAAATAATGCTGTTACAAGAAAACACAGAGCTGAAACCACCAAGCCTGGGCGGCCTGGGAATGGGGAGGGGAGCAGGGGCCACGTCTCTCTGACCTCACCTGCCTTTCTGGGCAGCGCCTGCTTCACAGCCCTGCCAGGGGCAGTGCAGTCGGGGGCTCTGCAATGGGACACTGAACCAGGGTAGGGGGCACAGAGCTCAGGCACCCCACATGGCCCACACCTGCAGGAGCCTCTCACATGGAAGCAGGCATGGAGAGAGCAGCAGAGGCTGGGCTGCCCCATCAGAAGAAGCCTGTCAGTGCCATCTGCACCACACCTGCCAGCCTGGCGGGCACAGGGCACCGTGCCACCCCGCAGGGTACTCACAATCTGCTTCTCCGTGTATCGGTTGGAGCTCAGCAGGTTCACGGCCTCCATGTGCCCAAAGTCAATGTCATGACCCAGGAGGAAGATGAAGAGCAGCTTGCACACGTACTTCTTTTTACTGTAGCCATCAAGAGCCTTGTCACCTACACAACAGGGGAAGCCTGAGTTCACCCTCAGGTGGGCGAGGCATGAGGTAGAGGACTGAAGAGGGCCATGTGGAGCCACAGGTGCATCCCACACACTGCTGTCTGCCCCAGGACTTGGCTCCCCCAACAGAGCAGCACAGGCCAGTGCAATGGCCCTGCGGCCTGGGATCTACAAGCCCACAAGGATGCACAAAGTACATCTTTTTAGCAAAGTGCATGGGCCCTGGTAGCTGACACACCCTGAATCACCCACGGCACAGCACACGCACTCGCGGGCACAGCCCAGGACAACTTAGTTTCCACTGCTATCACCAGAGACTGTCCCTTCCTGAGGTCACAGTACGAAGTGAGAACAATCATCAGGCCTCTCACCACCACCACAGCACGCCCAGGGAGCAGGAGTTCCTTCTCACCAGGCCTGCAGCACGTGGAATGGGAAGGGTCAAGACCCCTAACCCACGGTCTCATGGGCTCCAGAAAGACCCTCCAAGCTTAGACCATGCTGGCAGCTGGAAACGAGCTGGGCTTCAGGAAGCACTTCCTTCTCTCCAGGCTCAAACAAAGGTACTGTTTCAAAGCCCAGGCAACAAAGAGACAGTGCATAGCTCCTCTTTGCACCCTGCAAAGCCTGCCCTCCCAGTCCTCGGAGGATATGTCAGAAGAGGAGCAAATCACTCCATAGGACACCACTGGAACACAGCATCTGTGCCACTCCTGACCATCAGCCACCAGCACCTACTTGTACCTGGTCCCACACACCCAGCCCTGCACAGGGCCCTCACACCTTCTCAGTGGGGGCATCTTGGCATGAGGCCAGGGTAGCATTACAGCCCATGAGGCCGCTGGGCCTAACTCAGCGTGATCCCAGCACCTCAGGGCTCCTGCCACCCAGCACGAAGACTCCCTCTGCAGCCCATCTGACCTTCCCACACCTGCGCCCACCCAAAGGCCTACACCAGGCCACACCAACAATGTTCCTGCTCCCTGGAGAGCCAAGCTCCCCCTACCCAGGGCAAACTCCACCCTGCAGCTGCAGATGGGACCTGCCAAGTGAGGGCCTCCAGAAGCCGAGCCACAGGGTCCCTATGTCAGTGCTCAGACTGTCACCAACCTAAGCAGCTGGCTGAGTACTGAATTGGACTGGTTTTCTTATCTGGAAATTCTGAAAGGTCTTTAATTTCCTCAGGTGAAAGCCAGGAGAATATAACAATTCAATGCAGGGTAAAGAACTTGTAGGTCCATGTAGCACCAGGACTCAAAAGGCCAGCTTGGGTAGCTTTCTGAGCCCCTGATCCCAGTGTCCCAGAGCCCTTAGGGGCAGGTCAGGCTGCAACACAGGTGCCCAAAAGGTGTGGACAGTGCCTCCTAGGAGTGATGTTCGTGACCACATATCAAGCAGGACAAGACACTGCCACAGTTTGGCATGCTGCACCCAGATGAGCCCCATCCCACAGCTACCATGGGTCGGGGGCCAGGTGCCCTTCTGGAGGCCAGGGCAGAGTGGGGAATCACTGCTGCACCTCATGAAGACCAGCAGGGGCAGCTCCAGGCTTGTACCATAGACAGTGAAGGATAAGCAACCATGTTAGCAGAGTACACAAGCAAAGGAAAAATGAAAACTGAGCTCTTCCAATTTAGGAATTTAGCCTCTCACAGTGATGTACACCTGTAACCCAGTACTTGGGAGGCTGAGGCATGAGATGGCTGTGAGACTGAGGCCAGCCTGGTTACACACTAAGCTCAAGGCCAGCCTGAACTGCACAGGGAGACCCTGTTTCCCAGCTTGTTCTGCAGTGCTCTGCTGTATCTAACGTTTGCAGTCCTATCTGGACAGTCAAGCCCCTGCACTGCAAACTAAAATGAAATGAAAACAGCACTGTCGTGTGGCCTAGAAACCCTACCTCACATGCACATGCAGAAGAAACAGACACCTGCACAACCGCGCCTGTAGCAGCATTAGTCAACCCTGCCAGGGCGCAAGTGTCTTGAGCATCCTCTGCAGATAAACAGATAAGCTTGTGGAGTATGATACTGCCTTCAAAAGGAAGGGAAACTACCACATGGTGAAGCTCAGAGGAACCCTGAGGTGCCATGCTAAGTGAAAGAAATAGAAGAACGATGCTATATGATTCTACTTCCTTGAAGTTCCCAGTGCATCAGAATCAGAGTAGGATAGTGGCACCAGTCAGGGGTCAGCATTTAACGGGGACACAGGTTCAGGTCTGCAGCATGACGAAGGCTGTGGAAACAGACGATGGTGAAAGCTGCACACCAGCAGCAATGCACCCAAAGCAGGGAGAGGTCATTCTCAAAGCAGAGGCGAGGAGGACAGCGAAGGCAAAAGGGCAGACAGAGGAGAATGCGGACATGCTACGTACAGGGACTATAAGTCAGCACTGAATTCAGGTCTCATCCAATTTGGTTTGTGACCAGAACTGTGGAGAGTTCAGTCTGTGAACCAAGGTGCCACTGTACTGGTGTGTGCCACCCACCCAGCTCAAAAAGTATTTTTGGTGCAGCCCTAGGGTTTGAGCCCAAGCCCTTCACACTGAGCTACATCTCCAGCCCTTTTATTTACTTTTTTATTCTGAGACAGAACCTCACTAAGTGTCTAAACTGCTCAGTTGCCCAGGCTGAACTCAAACTTGCGCTTCTCCTGCCTCTGTCTCCCACAGTGTTGGGACTGCCAGTGGGTGCCGCCGCCATGCCTGGCTCAGCCTCATTTCTTGAAGATGGTGAGACTGGGTGTGGACTGGGGTGAACCTGGAGATGGTGTCTGCACTCTACTGGCACCCTCAGCTATTGGAGCCCGCCCTCTTGCCCCACACCTCCCGCAGCTTTGAGGTTTCTCATCAGGGCCTCTGCGTGGCACAGCCATGGCACTAGAGACTTTCCATTTATTCAGTGGTCCTGGGAACTAAACCCAGGACCTGCACACCAAGCCACATCCCCAGTCCTTTCTAGTTTTCATTTTGAGACAGAAACTCACTGCGAGCAGCAGCTCCCCAGCTGTGACAGCCAAAACTGCCTGTCTCCTGGAGAACAGGATCCTAACAACTGCCCCAGGCCTTCCAGGTCACCAGCACAGCTCTGCGTGGCTGCCGTCCCTGCCAGAGGACAATGCTGCCCAGAGTGACTCGTCACGTCAATACTGCACTGCAGGCCAGCGTCAGCCTGACACCAAAACTACGGAGCACCCGGACAAGGCTGTCCACACAGACACGCTCTGCAGGAGACAGCAGAGGATGTTAGACACAGGTGCCACTCTGCATGACAGCACAGCGATTTTCCAAACATGACACGGGGCTAAACAAAATATGGTTAAGTTCAAGCTTCTGTTTAGGCTTTTCATCAAAAATGGGACCACGAAAATACAGGCCCAGGGCAATCTGCGCTGAGAGGGTCTCAGCAGTGTGGAGCTGTGTCCGTGGACCCTGGCCAGGGGACCCCCAGGCCACATCAGCTCCTGTCCCGGGCAGGCCAGCACTCACACAGACCACAGACAGGGGGACACGGCCTCTTCCCAGGCAGACAGGCAGAACAAGGACCAGATAAGGGGCCCCAGAGTCCTAAAATACAGAGAAGTCTGGGAACTGAAGAGCTGAACAAAGCCTTTCATCTTCTAGCGAAAGAGGGGTTGGGAAAAAGCCTCACTATGCAGCCAGGCTAGACTCCAACTCATGATCTTCCTGCCTCAGCCTCTCAATGCCAGGATTACAGGTGTGGCCACCACCCTGGTTATGGAGTCCTTAAAATTACACATCAACAAGTTAGATTATTCTAAGACCAATGAGATCTCACATTGGATGGAACCTTCCACACAGACAGTGGAAGACTGATAGGCACTAACCTCCCCCGGCGAGCCACCGTGCTCTCCCACAGGCACAGGAAGAACAGCAGGCACAGCCCCATGCAGGGAAGCCCGGCCGCCACACACACACAGGGCTGACAGGGTCTTGTCCACACCCACCTCCTCTCACGGGAGCACATGGGCTCCGTCCCTAACCCACTTCCCCTGCCATACACTGCTGACTCTCTGGCACCACCCCATGGAGAGATCTGCAGTGGAACCCACCTGAGGGAGTACCTCTGTGCCAGTCAGGAATGGCTGTGGGCAGCCCCACCTGTACCAGGGGGACACCCGCGGGCCAGTCTCACTCTCCACAGAGCCCTGGAATCCCAGGTGCACCACACAAGGAGACCCTCCCCAGCCCACTACAGGGGTCTCATGGCCTCCTGCAGGCCCTTGAGCCTGGCCAGGTTATTAAAATCCGAATCTCTCTGGAGTGCGACAGGGCTCACCCTGTAGTGCTGGCTCTGCAAGTGCTGGACTCCAGGTGCAGGGCTGCTCTGTGACAGCTACAGCTCTGCAGCACCCAGGCCCCATCCAGCTGTTCCAGACAACCTCAGCTCTGCTTAGTGCTGAAGTACACTTGTATCTAAGCCAAGGATCAATCCCGTAAAATACACTGAAAGCCCAGACTAAAAAGACCAGCTGGGCCCTCGCACTCGAGACCAGAGCCAGCCTCTGCCCCGTGGGTCCTCCCAGCCAGGGCATCAGAGGAAGCCTCACTGACAGCGCCCACCGAGACTCCAGCGAGACTGCAGAGGGCTGTGGGTAGGCGGGGACCCTGTGTCCAAGGCTTGTCCCCACCTGCAGTCAGGCCCAGGCTGACAGCACCCAGCTCCTGCTGGCACTGTTCCAATCCAGAAAAAGACTGAGGCCTGGGCCACGGACCCTAGGAGGGATGTACCATCCAGGAACCCCACATGTGTGGGCTCAGGAGCTCAACAGCCGCCGGAACCCAGGCCGGCTTCACAGACCAGTAGAAAATGGACCACCTGAGAATTCAATTTTGGATCACAAAGGCAAACAAGACAATGTTACAAATATTCAGTCCTCCCTATGAAAAGTATAAGCTAGAATACATCATCAAAAAGGCTCATACTTACCTTTGAATTTTGACCTTATATTTGCCAGTTCCTTGTTTATCCTCTTTATTTCTGCTTCCTTGCTTTTACCTAAAAAATAAAATAAAGACAGGAAAAACATGTATGTGTGCTAGTGACTTCTACAGAAAAGCCCTCTGCCAGTGAGACTCACACCATGACCCGGAGCAGTAGAATGCGCAGGTGGCAGAGTGTGAGCCATGTGGCCAGAAAACCAGGCAGGAGCACAGAGCTGACCCAGTGGCCGCAGCAGCAGAGCCCAAGCCGACCCACCGGCGCCCCCTTTTCCGCTCCAGCCAGCACCTCCCAGGACAGCCCCGGCTCTCCTGCAAAGCCTCCCCTGTGCCACCGCACGTGGGAACACCCAAGGTGCCTAGTGGGGACCCATACCCATCAGCTGCATGACTGTCCTTCCCATCTGCGATCTCCAGAGAAGTGGCTGGGGACTCGGCTCGGGGATACCCCCACAGACAGCACTACTACACCAGCACCTCCCACGTTCAAGGCCAGATGGACCACTGTTGCTGCTGGTGTTACTTTTAGTTTTGTTCTTTTCTTCCTTCTTTTGAGACAGATCTCACTATGTTGCCCAGGCTGGCCTGTACTTGGTATTCTCCTGCCTCAGCCTCCTAAGCAGCTGGGCGAAGGCCTGGGTCACTGTGCCAAATAACCACGTGTCTCTTAACCTTACCTAGACTGGGTGAGAACTGGCACTAAGCCCACAGGGGTGTTTACGACCACATGTGGTGCCACACGGCATGAGGTGAGCCATGTGCAGAAACATGACTGTTCAGAAAGTACCAGTAAGCCAGCCCTGACGTGCAGGGTCAGCCCAGCATCCAGAGAGCCTGAGGCAGGAGGATCACAAATTCCAGCCTAAGCCGGGCATAGTGGCTCGCGCCTGTAATCCCAGCACTCAGGAGGCTGAGGCAGGAGAATCTTTGTGAGTTCGAGACCAGCCTGGGCTACAGAGTGAGCTCAAGGCCAGCCTGAACTGCACAGTGAGACCCTGTCTCAAAAAGACAAAAAAAAAAAGTTCCAACCTAGTCCAGCAAGTTGGCAAGACACTATCATAAATAAAAAAGCATTGAGGTTGCAGCTCAGCATAAAGGCCCTGGTTTCAATCCCCAATAACACACACACACACACACACACACACACGCACACACACACACGTACATGCACATGGATGTGCATGGCAGAGAAAGCTGATAATTAAAATCCCTGCTTAAAGATAAATTTTCGAGCCTCTGCAGCACACTGGAGCAGCCAGTGCACCTCTGCCCTGCAGCTTAGGATCCCCTCAGCAGGACAGCACAGCCCTTTCTCAAGGGCACTCCAGCCCAGGGCTCCTTGCCTGCTCCACCTGCACCACAGCTAGAGACCTTGGAGGGGTCCAGCATGGACCCTGGGTAGACTCGGGAGCCAGGAGTCCAGGCCCAATCTGCACCATGGGGCAGCTGCAGGCTCTGCCAGGACACAGAGCAGCCTCTGCAGGCTTGGCACTTTAGGTTTTGGAGAGTTTCTCGGTTTTTCTTTTCTTTTTGAGACAGCCTCTCACTAAACTGCTCAACTGCCAAGACTGGGCTCAAACTTTGATCCTCCTGCCTCAGCTTCCCAAAGTACTGAGATTATAGGCAAGAGCCACCACACCCAGCTAGGCCTAGCATTTGTGATGGGTGATCCACCCCAGTGGGGCAGGATAAGGGCAAACTTCTGAAATTTTCTTCAAATGTCCTACCTTAGCTAGTGTGGTGGCATACACCTGTAGTCCACCACTCTGGGAGGCCGAGGTGGAAGTAGTACAAATTCAAGCCCCGCTTGGGCAACTTAGTGAGATCCAATCTTAAAACAAGAACTAAAAAGAGCTAGGTACGGTTCAGTGCAAAGACTCTGGATTTTAACCCCAGTCCTGGGGGAAAAAAAATCTGTCAAAGCAGTTTTGTGAGCCTGGCTGAAAAAGCCACCCACACAATGTCTCAGCCTCAGTGCGTGGCTTGGGAGGGCGTGCATGACTATGAGTGTCCCTGTGTGTGCTTGTGTGTTCCTGTGTGAGCCCATGTGTGCCCATATGTGCCTGCATTCCATGCACAGCATATAGATGAGCACTCCAAAAGGGGCTTTGGGTGTGGACACAGATGTTACCTCTCAAGCACCAGGACCAGCCACCCTGCCAGGAACCAGCATCGCAGGCAGAGGCCAGCAGGGATGCAGGGGGACAGAGGAAACGCCGCTGCTGAGCTAGGTCAGCTCCGCTACTGAATCACAGCAGGACAAGCAGCCCGCGATTGAGTTACACACCAATGTAGCATGCGACAGAGACAGAAGCCACAGCTTCTCAGCAGCCCACCTCGCCTGCACACACAACACACATTTGCACACACACTACTCAAAGCAGAGCAGCTGGGCCAGGTGCACATGCCTGTAATCCCAGCACTCAGGAGGCTGAGGCAGGAGGACTGCTGCAAGTTCAAGGCCAGCCTGGGTCACACAGGGAGACCCTGTGAAAAAGAAAAAGAAG
Source organism: Hydrochoerus hydrochaeris (assembly GCA_004027455.1). Classification (NCBI taxonomy): domain Eukaryota; kingdom Metazoa; phylum Chordata; class Mammalia; order Rodentia; family Hydrochaeridae; genus Hydrochoerus; species Hydrochoerus hydrochaeris. The sequence continues at coordinate 29,417 of PVLA01007110.1, read as the reverse complement.
AAACAGAAAAAGAGAAAGAAAGAGAAAAAGAGAGAGAGAGAGGAAGAGGAAGAGAAAGGGTGGCTTGCTCCCTGAAGGGCAGCAAGGTGAGGGTCAGGAGTGACTCTGAGGCAACACTGGCACAGAGGCCCTCACACAGATGTGCCCAGGCCAGAAGCCCCTGTGGCCGGTGGGAGGGGAGCAGCAGAGTCTCCAGGCCTGAGAACAGGACAGGACAGGGGTGGCCCTGGTGTTCCTGTGAGGTTATGTGGACATGAGATCCTGGTGGCCCCCACGACACAGGCACTCTGGGACTGGTATCCCTCGCAGGGCAGGACTCGGACAGAGCAAGAGGCAACAAAGCACAGTTTCACGCCCAAAGAGCCAGCTGAGAGGCCAGCATGGGGCAGAGGAGGAGCTGGCCACTGCCATCAGCCACTGATGGTGCTAGTGAGTGTGGGGAAATCAGCCAGGCTGGGGCAGGGCTCCTGCAGAGAGAGTGCTAATGCACAGGCCCTGGCTTCATCCCCAGCATTGTGAAAAATAAACAACAGGAATCTACACAGTGTCTGTCCAGAAGGGCTCGTCAAGGTGAGGAGCACAGGGTAGACAGCCAGCGCCTCAGGAAGACGCCCACAGAGAAGCTGGGCTGAGAACAGTGAGCTTAAAACAAACTCAAAAACCACTTGGCAAGAAACAAGATTTACAGACACTAAAAAGCCACTGGATGCAAGGCTATGGATCTGGTCTCCAGCACCGAAAGGAGAAAGAGGACAAAGGAGAACTACTCTACATAGTAGCAAAAACTGGGAAATTAAAAACCACAGAAAAAAATCATGTTAGAAGACTAGCCAGCTGTGGTGACACAATCCTGTAATCTTAGCATTCAGGAAGCTGAGGCAGGAGAATTGCTTCAAGTTTAAGACTAACCTGGGCTATATACCCAGAATACATGGGGGAAAAAAAGCCAAAAGCTGAAAGTCAAAAGTCAAAAGCCATTTGGGTATGGTGGTGCACTCCTATAATCCCAGCACTCAGGAGGCTGAGACAGAAGGATCATTGCAAGTCTGAAACCAGACTGGGGCTACAAAGTGAGCCCAAGGCCAGCCTGAACTGCACAATGAGACCTTGTCTCAAAAAGACCAAAAAAAAAAAAAAACAAACAGTCAAAAGCTAAAAGCCAAAAGCCAAAGAAAGAAAAGAGGACTAGAATACAGCTTAGTGGCACAAGCACCCACTCAGCAAGTGTGAGGTCGTGAGTTCAATTCCCAGCACCAAAAAAAAAAAAAAAAGAAAAAAGAAAAGAGTCTTCTAAATGCCTAGGAAAAAGGGCAAATGGGGGAGAATCGGACGACTGAGACTCTGGCACTGCCGCTTGCCCTCTGCCCACTTGACCCCAGTGACAGTGGCAAGGGTCTCAGTGGGTGCTTAGGGAGCCCCGAACATATCAAGGGTGTCCCCGTAGGCCACCTCCTCGAGCAGCAGCTGTAGGTGGGCTCCCTCCCTCTGTACTCAGGGTCCATATGCGGCACCCAGGCCTGGACACCCTTGGCACATGTGACTCTCAATGGAGAGATGGAGACCCAGAAGGACCATTGCAGAGCCAGGGAGTAGCCACAATGCGCCTGGACACCGGGAGGTCTCCCGACATACAGGCTACACTATCCCTAGGCTGCAGGAGCAGGCAGGGGGCGGGCTCCATGGGGACAGCCTAGGGATGCCCACATCTGCCCCAGCACCCCATCCTTGGGCAGGGAACATGCTGGTATCCCCTCCCTCCACCTGACACAAGCTCCGTGCAGGGCTGGGCAGCTTCAAGTACCCAGCCCTGTGGGGCCACCTGCAAGGGACAGACACAGCCCAGCCTGCACCAGCCTTGAGCACCCCTAGCTGTCTGCACCCTCTCTGCCTCACTCTGACCCAGCCAGCCCACTGTTACCTGCTGCACAACTTGCAGACCAAGGAGTGATGGGCAGCCAGGTGCTCACCGGGAGGGGGGAGGGCAGGAGGAAGAGCTGCCTGCCTGAGGAACTCTGGCTGGAAGGGAAAGGGTCACCCAAGCTTGGGGACTCAGTGACCTACGGTAAATGCACCGACCGCAGAAGTATCCGCAGCAAGAGAGGCAAGCAGAGCAGGAACCACCGGGCTGGCATGGCTGTCACAGGTGCCTAACCCAGAAATGTCGAAGGGGATGCCACATGGGCAGTGTGCCTGCCCTCTAGAGGCTTCCGACACTCCAGGGATGCCCAGGGAGGATGGCAGCCTCTGCCACCAACAGCTGCAGCCCAAGTGGCCAGGACCCTTGGCCAGAGGCACCAGCATCCCACACAGTGCATCCTGGCCACGCCATGGCTGCCAGGCAGTGGCACAGTTCCCAGGGAGAGGCTGGCAACCCTCTCGGTGCTGGGTGCCCAGGCTCTGGCCTGTGGGAGGGCGAAGCTGGCAGCACGGCTGCACCTCCTGGTCCCAGCTACCCCAGTGTCCCCACTGCTGAACAAGTGGCACTAGTGCTGCACAGAAGACACGTTTCCAGCCTTGTACACACTCCAGCGCGAACACCTAGGGTTGGCCTGCATGCCAACGCCCAGTGCTGCGGCCACTGCTCACTGTCAAAAATGCCAAACTGCTGAAATCTAAAGTCTCTGACATGTACAACAAATCTTGGTCTAAACAGTGTTGTAGTCTCTGTGTAAAATGATTTCACCAAGCAAGCCAAAAACTCAGCTGACCAAGCAAGAATTTTTTCTGCTTTTGTTATTGCTATTGAAATAGAGTCTTACCATGTATCCCAGGCTGGGCACAAATTTGAAATCCTCCTGCCTCAACCTCCTGAGTAGAAGTACACTTCTGAAGGAGGACAGACTTGCTAACACTGTCCCACGGGGTCCCAGGTACCAAGTCCAATGACCTCTTCCACCTTGCGTCTGCTCCTGGGACGGCACAGACACCAGCCTGTCCCAGGGAGGGGCCGGAGACAGCAGACAGGCACACAGGCGACGGGCCGTCACCTCGTCCTGGTGTCCTCCTGCCAACACTGACAGGGAAGGTGTCAGATTGGAAAGCCTGAGCTACACACTTCAGGAAACAAACACAGGGACGTGAGGGACTGTCTTCCTGTGGTCAGGGGGTGCACACTACAGTCCCACAGCAGGCAGCTTGGGCAGGAGGCCCACACATGTACACCCCAGTGCAGCAGCTTAGAGACTGCAAGACTCAGAGTAAAAACCAAGGCACACACCTGTGATCCCAGCACTCAGGAGGCTGAGGCAGGAAGATCACTGTGAGTTCAACACCAGCCTAAACTGCATGGCAAGATGCTGTCGCAAAATAAACAAACAAACAGCCCCTGTTAATTTAAAAGGGCTGGGGCTGGGGCTTAGCACAAAGGCCCTGGGATCTGCTCCGCTAAGCAGCCAGAAGACAAGTCCACGTCAGATACGTGCCATGCTATGGCTCTCCCCTCACAACCCGCTCACTCAGTCAGTCTGTCCTGTGCTGTCCGTCCCCCTCGGGATTGAAGCCCTTGCCCACCTTGCTCAGATGCTTGGCTGCTGTCACTCGGCACAGGCTCCCCGGTGGCTGCTAACGCTGGGTGACACATGCATACAACCTCATCTGACAGCCCCGGCAAGGTCTGGACGTCCCCACTGGGCCACAGAGACTGGAACCGCCATGAGCACCTCACACGTGTGAGGACCCATATGGACACTGTGTGATTCCATGTCCACCGCGACATGGCCTTGACAGGACCCCTTCCAGAGGCAGTCCTGTCCCTTCCCTACCAGCAATGGCAGAGGCCCCACAGCCCTGCCGCACCTGGCAGAGCCCACCCAGCACCCACCAGGGCCACACCGTGGGACAACAGGACCTCCTCACAGTCTCCTGTTGCATTTTCCTGATGGGCTCTCCCTTTCCGGCAGCACTGAGGACTGAACCCAGGGAGCGCTGTGCTACATCCCCAGTCCCTATTTTAAGACAGGGTCCCAACTGGCTACCTAGGCTGGCCTCAGCTTTCAACCCTTCTGCCTCAGCTTCCTGAGTGCCACCACACCTGGCCCTGACTGCTTTCAATGCACTCCCAGGGTGTGCACAGTGGACCCTCAACTGATGTACTCAACACGCTCTCGAGGGCTGGCTGTAGCTCAAGTTGGGCGCAAATGAAGACTATCTTTCCCATAAGAAATTATGGGAAAACCCATAATGCGTTCTGAACTTCCCAAAGGACCCCTTAGCTAACCTTTTCATAGTAAAGAAAGGGTTGTATAATGGGCCCAATTTACCGGAAAATCAGTGATTTTCCTAGTGTACTCACCAAAAAGTTATAAAATGTGCCTGTTTTACCAGAAACAATTTCCCGCTGTGCTCACCATTCGAGCTGACATCCCTGGCCTGCAGGAAGACAGGCAGAGACGGAAGGTGGCTATTGTTTGGAAGCAGAGTCCCCTTCCCCGAGGACATCGGGAACTTGGCTCTCTGGGGTCCTTCCTCTCCTCGGGAGACTCCGCAGCCCACAGGGACCTGCTTCCAGCTCACCAGGAGTCAACCTTTTCAGAACTAAAACGTGGTATAAGGCTCTGTTTCTGTCTTTTCTTTAACACTGTTCTTTTCAATTGTGATGCTGCTTTCTTTCCCTGCCTTGTCTTCCTATCTTTTCTAGTTTTTGGGTCATTTTGATGGCAGTAATCATAGTGATCACATAAAGCACTGACCAAAATCACACCCTCAAATGCACATCTGGGCTCAGACTGACACCTACACTCACAAATGCTTTTCTGGCATCGCAAGTCTTTGCTTACAACTGCATAAGCAGCCAGTATTTGGGTCACAACTCAAGACTTTGGGTGAAAATTAAACCTAAAAGTCCAGTCATAACCCAAGTTGTTTGTGTGTTATAACTTGAGGATCCCCTCTATAACTATTTTGGAAAAATGTATATTTAAATAGTACATAATTTTTTTAATTCAGTTATTAGCCTTATCATTGAGTTCTTTAAGTATTCTAGACAGCCACCCATCATAGCACACACCTAAATTCCAGCCCTCTGAAAGGCTGAGGCAGGAGGATCTCAAGTTTGACTCTAATCTGGGCAATTCAGTGTCTCAAAATAAAAAAGACCTGGGATATAGCTCAGTGCAAAGGCCCTGAGTCTAAACCTCAGTACCAAAAAAAAAAATATCTTTATCTGAAAAAATTACTTTCAAAGATTTTTTCTCATTCTTAGATTATGTTTTCACCTCATAAATAGTATTTTGAGCCAGGTATGGCAGTGTATGCCTAGAATCCCAGCACTCAGAAGGCTAAGGCAGGTGGATCACCACAAATTCCAGGTCAGCTGGGGATACACAGTTGAGTTCAGGGTTTAAGGTTCAAGGTTCATGGTCAGCCTGAACCCTTATCTAAAAAAAAAGGTTCACCCAACTCACACTCCAGCAGCTTGGAGGCCTGGCATCTGCCCAAGCTCTGCTCTGGTGAGGTCGAGGGGCCGCATCGCTGAGGCCCTGGCCCCAGACGGCCGCCCCTCTCAGCACAGCCATGTGCCGTACTGCTCACTGGGCCCAGCCCTGGCCAGCTCTCAGGTGAGACATGCTGCCCACACAGTGGTCGGCCACACAGCAGTCAGGCCTCCGAGCCCTGCCCCGGGGAGACCTTCTCCGGGCTCCTGGGCTGAGGTGTGCCATGCTCCCCGTCTTCTGTAAAGGACTGCTGCCACTGGTTTATGGGCTTGATACCACTCACCTGCCCAGGGCTTGTTCTTGTGAGAAATGTTTATTTAAGTTTCCAGTTCAATTTTCTTTCCTTCCTTCTTCGCTTTTTCAGTACTACATACTGAACCCCTCTGCACTATGCTACAGCCATCTTTAAACTTTTAATTCACAGACAGAATCTCACTAAGTAGCTAAATTGTCCAGCACCGGCTCAACTATGGAACTCACCTCTCAGCTCCCTAAGGTGCTGGAATCACAGGTGTGTGCCAACACACTGGGCTTTCGTTTGCTACAGTGTATTCAGGTTTTCCATTTTCCTTTTTTTCTAAAATATTAAAGATTGAATCCAGGGTCTCACATGGAGCAGGCAAGGCCTCCTGCACTGAACTTCATCTCCAGCCCAAGTGCCTTATTTTGTGATGGGGTCTTGCTAAAGTGCCCAGCCTGGCCTGGAAACTAGCAATTCTCCTGCCTCAGCCTCCCAAGTAGCCAGGGTTATGATCCTGTGCCATTACACCCACTTGCATTTCTTCCTGAGTCACTTTCACAGCCCTCTTTCTAGGAATCTGTCCACCTCCACCAGCACATCTGGTATTCAGGCACTGGATTATTCATGGTACAGCACTGCCCTGCTTGTCAAACCCCTCCAAGCTCCAACCTTCCTCCATGCAAACAGCAAAATCTGGAAAACTTTGCCCTGTGTTCATAACTGCTCAACAATGGAGCTGCCCCAAAAACTCCATAGGACCCAGAAAGAGCCATGTGGTGCACCTTGCTGTGGACACGAGGGGCAGCCCTTCAGTCTAAGCACGGCTTCATCCAAGTCTCTAGTGAGAAAAGGTGGGAAAGATGGTGAGAGAAGCCCCAGGAAGTGCGCACCAGCAGCCCCTATGGAAGGTGCTCCTCCAATTCCCTCCGATGCCCTCCGGCTTCCGGCACAGGAAGCCTTCGAGGCGAAGGCGAGGCGTTCCCACCGTGTTTGATGATGTACTGCATGCGCTGTTTAGATGCCATAGGGGTATTTCCACACCTAGGGCTGTTAACTGTGTTAAAATCCTGGAAAAATGAATTCATAAGTATAATTTGGGAGCCTCAGAGTTAATTATTTGGTTTTCCATTGCTTCTCATGGGAAGGAGTGTTGAGTTCCCATGTGTTCTCATGTGTTGAACCCTACTGAGTTCGAGGATGCATCTGGGAGGAGCTGGGCGCCTGCCCTGGAAGGTCTGCAGTCACCACCCCTTGTCTTGAAGGAGTGGCCTATGTCTCCACTCTTCTCCCTCAGCCACCAATTTGCCAATTCTGTTGTTTGTCAAAGAACCAACTGTTGCTGCAGCCTTTATTTTCTCCTCCCATTGGTTCCAGGTGAGTCTGCTGCTTCTCCAGTGACCTGAGGGAGGAGGCCAGTCAATGACTTGGGGCTGTGCCAGCTGCACGCTCCCCATACCTCACAGTGCCCATCCACACATTGATCTTCACCTTCAACCGTTCCCAGTCGCACCTGTGTCTTTCCTGTGACTGACTCGTTATCAGGGATGCTGCTCGAGAATTTCCCTAGTGTCCCTGTCCAAGTCCTTGCCCCACTCCCTGCAGCTGGAGAACAGACTCTGGGGCTTTAACACCCCATGCACTGACCTGGATGACCCAGGCCCTACAAGGCTACCATCCTCCAGAGCAGGGGCAGTGGTGCACATTGCTGTTCACCTTCCCATCCTCGTCGTCTCCTCTGAACCGGGCACAATGATCAACTATTTTATAACTGGCATTCCTATCTCCAAGCCTACTATAAAAAAGCCAATCTCTTGTCCAGTATGGTAGCACATGCCAATGATCTCAGTACTTGGGAGGCTGAGTCAGGATGACTGCTGACTCAATTTGAGGCCAGCCTGGGCTCAAATAGTGAGGTCAAGGCCAGTTTCTACTACATAGTGAGACCCTGTCTCAAAAAACAAATCTCAACCTCTAGCTGGCCATGGTGGCACATACTTGTCATCCCAGCACTCTAGGAAGGCTATGGCAGGAGGATCTCTGAGAGGTTAAGATCAGCCTCAGTTGTATGGTGAGACCCTGTCTCAAAGATAAAATGAAATGAAGTGAAATAAAATAAAACAAAAAATAAAACCCAGCCTCTGACTCCAAAATGACTCTTTGATTAACAGAAAGGACACCAATCACACAGGTCAGGAGCCTGGAGCATGAGGAACACTGAGCGTGAAGCCAGCCAGCCCGAGCTACGAGGCCAGACTGAGACTGTTTTGAGGAGGAAGGAGAGATTGTGATAGTTGCTGACTGCCCCCAGGACACCCACAGTGCCATCCAAACCTTCTGAACTGCCCCCCTACTCCTCCCGCTGGACACTACAACATAAGTCACCTGGGGCCACCCGAGGCTCCTGGAGGATCCCCACATCCATCTGGCACTGTCCCAGCTTCACTGCAGCCCAGTCTTCACTCGACAAAAGGCCTGCCTCATCATCTCCTGTAAAACTGAAACCCTCAGCTGCCAGCCAGCCACCCACCCTGCTTAACCTTCTCTGCTGTACATAAGGGTCTCCTCATGGACCCTGTGACCTTGTCTTCTCTGGCTCCATCTACCAAGATATAAACTCGATATGAGCTGTGGGGATTTAGCTCAGTGGCATAAGTGCCTGCCTGGCAAGCACAAGTTTATGAGTTCGATTCCTGGTACAAAAAAAAAAAAACAAAACCTCCAGATGAGTACGAAGTTTTGTCTGTCTTCTTCAGTGCTATTGCAGCTTATGTGTAGAAGCCCCCGGCCCCAAAGCCTCCTGCAGTCAAAGTGGGGCTTTTCAGAGGCAGCTCTCCCACCTGCCTTCTGCCCTATGATGCCTCTCTGCCATCCACCTGGCCTTGGAGTTGGCCAACCATGAACCAAAACCTCTACATACTGTGAGCCAAACAAACCTCTGCTTCTTTCCTTTGGGTCAGGTACTGTGTCTCAGCAATGAGGAAAAGTGACTAAGCTGCCATCATCCCAGCACCCAGGGCAGCACCTGGCCCTGCAGCAGGCCCTCAATAAATCCTTGTGAACAAACATGTCATCTGTATGCAATAAGCAACCACTTTTAAAGTAAATGTGAGAAGAAATAGCCACAAAATGAAAAATAATGAACTCTGAAGTTTTGGGCTGGGGAAGCAGGAAGCACTGTTTTATAATTTTTTTTTCTTTTTGAGACAGGATCTCACTATACAGTTTGGGCTGGCCTTGAGCTGACTTGGTAGCTCAGGCTAGTCTCGAATGCACAACAATCCTCCTGGCTCAGTCTCCTGAGAGCTGGAATTATAGGCACGTACCACCATGCCCAGCTATAATTTACTTCTTACAGTACATTTTTTAAATGTCTTCATCTTTTTAAATGTTTCATCTCAGGAGGCGGAGGCAGGAGGATTGCCATGAGTTTGAGGCCAGCCTGGGCTATGTAGTGAGTTCAAGCCCAGCCTTAACTGCATAGCAACACCCTGTCTTGAAAAAAAGTTTTTGTCTTAAACATTTTCATAAGAGAAGATAAGTAAATAACAAGATTCACGCTAGAGGAAGGGCTGGCTGATGACTATAGCAACACTGGAGGCGGATGCAGCTGAGGGCAGCACACATGCTGGCCTGAGCAAGGCCTGCATCCCATCCTCAGGAAGCAGAACATGCATGAACTGAAAACAAGTAGTCAGAATCCTGGGAACAGACCAAGCAGCCAGCATAACAAAGCCTAAGACTGACATTGGGTCTCTAGGGGGATACAGATGTGTCACACCAAAATGCAGGGCTGCTGCCAGCTCCTCGGGGGCAACACCCAGGCGACCTGACAAGCACTTGCCCAGGCCACTGCTGGGCCTCGTGGGAGGGAAGCAATGAGGCCGATGGGACAGAAAGGGACCACCCAGCCACAGACATGCACCACAGACATGAGACTTGCTCTTCCACCAGGGCCAAGGTGGCAGGGCTCCAAGCCTGCTGGGTCCCGCCGTCCTGTGCTTCTAACAGCCATGTCCTCTACACCGCACATGCCCTCACCTACCTCTCTGTGCTTCAGTTCCCCCCCGTCCTAATCACTCAACTCCTGTCCTCCCCAGCAGCACAATTAAAGAAATTCTCGCTATTATCCATCCCTCTCTGCTGTCTGGCCTGGACAAGGAGTCACAGCTTTGCTCTCTGCTCAGCCACACCCGATGCAGGGGCCAGGTCCCATGGGGTGCGCACCTCTGCCTCTCCACTAGGATGTCAGTCCGGGAGAGCAGCAGCTTTTGTCAGTTTATTCAATGCACAAAACGGGCACCCAGCAAACTTGTTGAACAAAAAGTTCACCTAGAAAACGTAAGGCCAGATGTGGAGACACACTTGGGGAACACCAACACGCACAAGACTAAGGCAGCAGGACCAGCCCAAGGCCCTGTCTGAAGAAGAACCTGACTCTCCTGACTCCCCTGTGAGGGCAGAGTGCAACCCAGAGGTGCCCCACAGTCCTGCCGGGGGCAGACAGAGGCTCCTCAAGGCGGCCACCTCAGGAGGGGGCAGCCCTGGCCAGCAGAGCCCCTGAGACTCAGGGTACCCCACTGAGGGCCTTCCCTTTCACACCTGCTGTCCCAGGATCCCCTCCCTACCGCCCACTCCCTCTCAGTCCCCTTGGAGTCACCCTCTCAGTTGCCATCTTCACAGCTGCAGACTACACCCCACTCTCCCACTTCACCCCTGCCTGTGGCCAGGGGTGTAAAGGAAGTCTTTTCCACAGCTGTGTTGTCCTTGCTTGCACAAGGCTTTAAGGTCTGAAAGTGAGGGGCTCTGTCCACATTAAGTAACCACTGTGGGTCCCCAGTGTCACATCCCAGAATCCTGGGAACAGACCAAGCAGCCTCCACTCCATCCTCTGAGCCCTAGACACACAGCCCTGTGTACAGACACACACAGGAGCCGACTCAGAAGAGAGCTGAGCTTCCCCTTGGGCTGATCCACCCTCTTGAAGCCCACTGGCCACCCCGTCTAAACCCAGGGTAAGTGTGTCTAGAACCAGGGCTTAGATACTGGAGGAAGCTGGTGTCCCTGTGTCCCTCACTCCTGTCCTCCAGGGCCATGCTCTGTAGCAAGAATCTGTGGATTCACAACACCCTCAGCGCTTTTGCTGAGCCAAGGTATTGCAGACTCACAGGAAGAGCTCTGCATTCAGAACCTTCTAAATTCTGAGATGAGCTCGGAGTCAGGCCTGTTCATGACCTGCAGCACATGAGGGAGTCGGGGGCAGAAGCGGCACTCACATTCCTGCGACCTGCATCTCTGCCTCAGGTACGATTCATCTGATGCTTTTAAGAGAGAAGGAAATGCCTCTTAATCCCACAAAGACGGCCTTTCCAGGAATCATGACCTCAACCCCGACGCCTATGCCACCAGAGCGCTGTAAGGGGACTGTCCCAGGCACAGACATGATGCCAAGCACCGGACCAGACGGCACCATTGCCAGGACACCCACCCTTTGGAGGAGCCAGTAAGAGATGTCTCTAGGAACACGGGTGGGCATTTCCTGGAAGCTGAACAACCCCAGAAATAGAGGAGCCCACCTTATGTGGGTTAGGAGCCTCCCTAACCCACATCACGCATCACACACTTCCCAAATCGCCTTGCACAGAAATGAATTACTCAAAACAGCATAAAAGAAAATACACAAGGGGAGCATTCTTTTTCAAAGGTCAGCACTTTTTAATGGACAGTTGGGAAAGACAAAATGGACATTTGACTTTGAAGATTTTTTTAAAAATTTAACAGCAGGGTGTGGTGGTACATGCCTGTAAGCCCAGCACTCTGGGAGGCTGAGGCAGGAGGATCTTGAGTTCTAGTGCAGCCTGGGCAAGTTAGTGAGGCCCTTTCTCAATATAAAAATTTTAAAAGGGCTGGGGATGTAGCTCAGTCTGAAGATCCTGGATTTAATACCCAACTCTGCCAAAGTCTGCATTTTTGTCTTTAACACCCTACAGGAAAACCAAGTACAGTTTCACGTTTAATTCTTACACCAAAGCTTACAGAGAATTTGAATTTTTATGTTCCATTACTCCCTGTCCAGCTGATGACTAATAACAACTGGAACTTTATGAGCAAACCAATGTTTTACACTTTAGTCATGTTACATTGCAATTCAAAGGACATCCAATTCCAACAGTCAACATCAGAAGCAGCCCCACAAGCAGCAGCCAGCGCTGGGGTTCCTGCACCTGCGCAGCACTGCACAGCTCCCCACCTCACACACCTGACAGAGTCAGTGCCACTGCACGGCCAGAAGCAGCCAAACTCCAGCCCCACACCAGGAATACACGGCAGCGTGTGCAGCCTCCTGCACACAGCAATGCAGCTGGTCTCACAGCCGCCTCTTCTTTCTCCATGCACCACAGCCCTGCAGTCAGAAGCTCCACTTGTGGCCCAGAGTGCCAGCAGGACAAGAAGACACAGGCCACCTTGAGACGCGGCACCATTTGTCCCAGGGATGGCTGGGCTGACGGAGAGCTGTACCTTGCTGCCGTGCCCGGCACACAGGAGAAGACAAAGCCCACGTGTCTCACCAGCAACGCCTGGCTTCCTCCACACCTGCGTCCCTCTGCAGCACCATCACACCAGAAGACCACCACACGTACAGCCGGGGATGCAGCTTGGTGGCACAAGTGCCTGCCTGGCAAGCTCGAGGTCATGAGTTTGATCCCCGGTGCAAAAAAAAAAAGCAAAAAAACAGAGACCACCAGCCAGATGTGGTGGCACACTCCCAACACTTGGGAGGCGGAGGCAGGAAAATTATTTGCAAATTCAAGACCAGCCCAAACTACATAATAAGAGCCTGTCTCAAAAAGACAAAAAAAAATAGGGACCACCACATCCTATGGTAGGACGTCAGTGCAGTGTCTGAGACGTCCACCAGGACCAGGTGCAGTCAGTGTGAGCCCCCGCCCAGTGTGTGTGAGGCCCTGCTTCCACCCCCAGCACCCAAAGAAGAGACATAACCCTTATTTCTGTATCAATGTCCCTTGTGGATATCGTTGGGATAAACGCAAACAGAAGTTCCAAAATAACTGAACAGCAAATAACTGTTATTTTCCCAGTGTCAGTGGCTCTTCTGTTTCCTTGGAACTCTTTGCCTGAATACAACATCAACCAACTCAACAGCCCTGCTGTGTCTCGAGGGATCTGTACCTAGAGGGAAAGCCACTCTTGGAAGTCACGTATTACACAGTTGCATTTATACAACATCCTTGAAACCACAAAACCACACAGCTAGAGAACAGATGAGTGGTGGCCAGGGCAAGGATGGTAACTGTGGCCACCAGGGCTGGCACAAGGGAACCCTGAGATGATGCACAGTGTGCACAGCAACCCAGGTGGGAGTCACACCAAGATACACGTGCTAAAACCACACAGAGCCACACACACACAGGTCCACATACACACACACACACACACACACACACACGCACACACCAGAGCACATAAAACTAATGAGGCCTAAATAGCCTGGTGGCTTGTACCAGTGCCAGTTTATTGAAAATGTCCTGAGCCAGGCATGGTGGTACACACCTGTAATCCCAACACTTGGGAGGCTGGGGCAGGAGGATCACTGTGAGTTCGAGGTTAGCGTGGGTTACACAGGGAAACCCTGCCTCAAAAAACTAAAGAAAGAAAAAAAGAAAGACAATGTTCTGTTATGCAAGATACTCACAGTGGGCAGAAAACACCAGAGACAACCCTATTTCTTCACAACTTCCTGTGAATCCATAATCATTTCAAAAGAAAAAAATGATTTTAAAACTGGGGCTAAAAAGAAACTTATCTAATCTCCAAAAACTAAGACCAGATGAAAGGACTATAACTTTTTAATGACAAGTTCAAGAGAAGGAGAAAAAAACAGTTTCCACATGTGGAACTCCAGTAAGCCCAGTCACTGGCCCCAAGGTGAGTGAAGGTCAATCAGGAAGGATCAGGTTAATGTTCTGAGACACATTAGCTCACTGCCTAAGCCACGGGAGCCACAGGCCCAAGTGGCACGGCGTGACACTGGCGGCTCCCTACGTGCACTGCTGCCTCTGCTAAGCGAAGCAGGTACTGAACAGTACTCGTCCCTTTCCCCTGTCCCAGGGCTCAGCCAGGCCTTGCAGGGGAGCTCAGGAAACCAGTCGGAAAGGTGAAGGAGCTGAGCCTGGATATGAAACAGCCCTCAGCAAGCTCAACATGCATCTTTGGTGCTGAGGCTCAACTGTGGCAGGAGAGAGCAGGGAGAGTGAGCTGGGTCCAGGCACCTATACACTCTCACTGCAGGACAGTAGCCAGCTCACCGGCAGGGTCAGGCAGGCAGAGAAGGACCAGCTCTCAACCCCACTGCCCTGGCCCTCGGTACAGTCTCCTTGGGTTCACTCGTGGTCAGTTGGCTTGCTGGACACGAGTTTGGTGCTGGGCACTTGGAAGGCCACGGGGGGATGAAGTAGTGACCAAGATACATGCTGTCCCTGCCATACAGGGAGATGCAGAGCCAACTGGCAAAGGCAGCACCACAGGTGAGCACCCTGCTCCAGAGGAGAAGAGCAGTGTGGGGGAGGGGGGGACCACAGACAGCAAGGTAAAGAGGGTCCAGGGGACCAGGGGCCTTGAGTGTCCCCAGGGATTCTCAGCTCTACCCAGCATGGAACATCTCACCACTCCCACAGCGAGGGATGGAGTGCAGGGACAGTCCCCACAGCAAATGACGATCCCCTGCCCTGTCCCATGTGAGCCCTGTGGCACAGAACACATCCAGTAATGGTGGCCAGTAGTGTGAGGAGACAGCGGTCACCCTCACTGTCCTGTCCACTGCCACTTTCTTCAAAGAAGAAAAATGGATGCACAGACAGGCCAGGAATTTAAGCCAGTAAACCTCCATCCAAAGTTTTGTTTCATAGTAACATGCATGCTTAGTTTCCCAAAACACATGGAGGCTACAAATGTGGGCCTGGAAATCTCACCCCATAGTAAGCCTGAAGGGAGGGTGCCTATTTTTCTGAAGAGTTAGGGAAGGGGTACATGTCTCCTACCCTCAGATACTCTGCCCAGTCCAAAGACTCAAGGAAATACAGAGAAAGGCCGGCTGTACAGCATTTATCAGGAGGTAATGCTGCCACATTCCTCAAAATAAACATTAACTCTAAGCATAACTATAAGCATCACACAGCCAATCAATTATTTGCTAGATAAAAGTCTACAATAAACACACAAGACAGAAAAATGACTATTCTTTTAAGGCAGGGGAGGAGACATCTCTGATGCTGACAGGAATTTCTGCCTGCCAACACCAAGCACTCTCCTGGAAGCCGTTAGCAGGCCACACCCTCCCGACCCATTTCACCCTGGGTGGTGTGGTCCCACCTGGGGATACCTCTGCGAGGGCCTATGCCTGTAGGGAAGCAGGAACGGTCTCCACACCCTACACCCGCTGCTGTGGCACCCTGGGGAATGACTCACTTTAGCATCAGTGGGGGAGATCTAATCAGTGGGCAACAAGCAGCCAGAACCGGGTCACCAGCCCTGTCTCCCTGAACGTGGGGTCTCCGGATTCCACACCCAAAGCTGTTTTGGAAAAGCCTGGGTTAAATGCTCCATTACTAGAAAGACTGAGATGACATCATGCCGGGGAGGGCCGTCTAGGCCAGAAGCCCCTAGACTGTGACACAGACCTCGGTCCTGAAGCTTGTCCCCACTCCTAGATCCCAACACTCCCAGATCACTCACTTCCGCCTGAGCCCCCACCCAGCGATCCCCGCTCTAAAACCCAGGCTTCACACTGCACCCTCCCAACCGCCAGCCAGGTCCACACCCCCAGACCTCAGTCCCGTATCAGGGCTCGGCTCCCATCCACGCCCCGCCCCCAGATTTCCACCCGGGACCCTCAACCTGCAACCCAGGCTGTGCCCTGGCCCCCAGATCTTTGACCCTACCACCAGCTCTCTACCCTCAGGCCCCTGCCCCAGCGCACACCTAACACCGAGCCCTCAACCCGTACCTTGGCATGCGCCTCCCAGTCACAGCCAAGTCCCCACCCTGCCCGAGCCCTCGGCCTCACCACTAGGTCCGCATCGGAGCCCCGTCGCGCACCCCAGCCCGTGCCCCGCCCCCGGCCCTGGGCCCCGCCGCATGCCCGCCGCGGCTCGCACCCGGGCCCGGTTGCCAGATCTCGTGCGCTCGCCCCGCGCCCCCGGCCCGCGCCCCCGCCCGGGCCGCCGGACTCACAGTTGCGGATGTCGGAGATGAAGACCGCCAGGCCCCGCATCCCGTCGCCCTTGGACACGGCCGGCATCTTCGCGCCCCAGAGAGGCCTCGGCGGCGGCCGGAACAACACTAGGCACTGGTGGGCGGCCTCACGGGAGAGCGCCGACGCCGACGACAGCCAGGAGCGCGAGCCTTGCCCGCCGCCGCCTCGGCCCCGAGCGCCGCTCTCCGGGGCGCGCACGCACCACGCACGCGCACGGAGCACGCACGCGCGCGGTGACGGACGGCGGGAGAGGGGCAGAGTGCGCGTGCGCAGCGCAAGGTTCGACTCCGGCGCAGATTCCCGGTTCTTCGCAGGGGTCGCCGCCTCTCAGGGCGCTGTGAAATTGAAGCCCAGAGCGAGACTGCCCGCCCACGCCCTGGAGGGTCGCAGGTGGCTGCTGTCTGGAGCTCAGCTCCGTGGAATATAGGGTCGCCCCTGTGGACTCAACAGAACCTGGCTGGGCCTTGCTGCCCAGGATCCCTAGGGACACTGGACAGCAGATGGCCCTGCAGAAGCCCCCTTTCTGGAGCCAGATGGCTTGAAGAGGAAGCTGCCTCTCAGGGGTTATCCGGCCTTGTGCCTGGAACTGGCTCAGACCCACTAGTGAGACCTTTGCCCCATGTTGGCTCACTGTTGCTGTCCCAGTGAGAGGTCAGGCCAGGTAGAGAGAGACAAGTCCTCCCCTGGACCAGGCGTCCACGGAGGCCCCTGTGTCCCACGGGACTAGGACCCAGTTGGTGGCTGCCTCAATCCTTCCAAGGCTGCAAATTCCCCGCCTTCTGGAGGCCAGGAGCAGAACCAGGGGTCCTGGAGGAGAAGACACCACAGAGTCTCTCCCCACACCGGAAGATTGACCTTCCCACAGGAATGCGGTAGAGGAAGTGGGCTGGGGACATCTCCCCTCCAGCCTGTCCTCTGTCATTAGAATGCCTGCCTCACACACCCTTGAAGACACACACAAGGCTGCAGGGCTGATCTGGGACACTTGAAGCAGGCTTGCTGGGCAGGAGCCTTTGTGAGCTCAGGGAGGGGGCTGCAGGGGCTTAAAGGGCAGGAGCAGCAGGTCCCCACCTCCTTCAGCTCTGAAGACCCCGCCTCAGGGCTGCCTCTGAGACCCTTGCAGTCCTCCTCCTTTGCACTCACGTGTGGCCAGAGGAGCCTGCCCCTTCTGCCAAGTCCTTCCTGCTCTAACCAACTGCTGACCGCCCCTGCCGGGTCCTTCAGATCACCTTTTCCCACCCCAGCCTGTGGTTTGACTACACACCTGGCTCCATCTGGCTCCTATGACCCCCAAACTACCTGTCAGTTTACACATAGCCTTTCTATAATCTCTGCAGTGGGCTTCAGACTCGCCCTTACAGAACATCAAGGCAAGTGGCCTGGTCCAGGTATGGCAGAAGCCCTGAAGTGGGCAAGTGGGTACTTCAAGTGGAGCCAGGCTGACTGCAGGGACTCAAACTTTTAATGGCTCATCTGAGGGATAGGGGATTAACTGCCCATCGGTATCTCACAGCACAAAATTAAGGGCCCAGAGCAGATGCAGCTGGATTCAGACAGTTGTGAAATAGCCACATGGTAGCATGCATCCTCCCAGATGTCTTTTAGGAGAACTGGAGAGTTAGAGGGGCCAATGTGGAGACCAGAGAGCTGGGATGGGTTGCCTGGGCTGACCAGGGAATCCCCCAGCCAGCCTCAGCCATGAGACTGGAAGTTTGGCCCTGAAGCCACACCGGAGGGATCGCCCCAAAGGGCAACAGAAGTCTAGTTTATGTCAGCAAAAGTCTAGTCTGTGTATAGGATGAATTCCCAGAGTTGGCCCTGTAGCACTCTGTCTTGGGGGCTCCCCAAACACAGTAGAAATGCCAGAAATTCCTGGATTTAATACAAAAGAATTCCCAGGCTTCAAAGCTTGGACAAAAGAATTCCCAGGCTTCAAAGCTTGGACTGGTTCCCTCTTAAGGAGACTCCTCCCAGCAAGGTTCACAGGAAGCTGCATAAATCACAGACTAGCCCACTGCAGCTCTCAGGCTGTCCTCTGAGGCCATAGTGCGTGGAAGATGCAGTTCCTTGCTCTCAGAGGAGTAGGACAGCCACAGTGATGGAGGTCCGAGGATTTGCTATCTTGAATGTGGTAAGCCTGGCGGGAACCCCACATAAAAACTACCTATTCACAAAACCTGTGGGCCAGCAGATGGACAGTTCTCAAGCTCCTGCCCAGTCAAGAAGGGTCCAGGTGTGGTGACAGTGACTGTGGCCCTTGCTGTCATGCGAGCCCCAGGAGCACCCTGCAAAGGGAAGGCACACATCCCTGAGCAGAGGAGAAGCCATGATAATATCATCACAACCCTGTCCTGCAAGTCCTTGCCAGGACTTAATAAAACAGTGGGAAGGGCTGCACTCATGAGAGTCAGGGGTACCCGGAGCCCAGGTAGACCTCACAGAAGCACACAGAGGAGGGGCACAGGCCAGGCCTGAGAATTCTACTGGATACACACCCACAGCAGAGGCAGCTCCCCTCAGCTTCCTGGCAGGGACAGGGCAGACCTCAGGGACAGGAGAGACCCTCGCACTTCTGTTAACGCCCAACTTTCCCAGAGGTTCTCAAGTAATCAGGTATGCATCGTCGCTGCCGTGTGCAGGTGGTTTTCTGGCTTTTTGTTTCTCTGCTGGGGATTGAACATGGGGCCTCATGACTATTATGTAAATACTGTACTACTAAACCATATCCTTAGTCCTTTTAATTTTATTTTGAGAGAGTGTCTTGCTAAATTACCCAGGCTGGCTCTAAACTTTGTTTTTTGTTTTTTTTTCCAAATCCATTTTATTTCAAGGAAAAAAAAAGAAAAAAACTAAAAATTTCAAAACATGTCAATCAGGGCAACAATGGTATATACATTGTACATTGTTAACCCCCAGTCATTCACCCAAAGCACAAGATAGCCGGGGATTTAGCTCAGTGGCTTAAGTGCCCGCCTGGAAAGCGCAAAGTCATGAGTTTGATCCCCGGCACAAAAGAAAAAAAAAGAGCACAAGATAGCTGCATTCAATTGTCCAAACAATATCAGCACAAATCTTTCTCATCAGTGAACTCAGAGAAATCAGTAATATAACTACCTTAACTATTTTTATATACATATACATATGTTGTTTCTTTCAGCTTCTCACACTAATGAGACAATACTTATTTCTCTAACAAGAATGGTCTCAAGTTGCATCTATTTACTTATATAAGTCTCCATTATCCTTATTTATGGCTGAGTAGTATTCCATTGTATAAAAATACCACATCTTTTTTATCCATTAGTCAGTCTATGGGTATTTAGGTTGTTTCCAAGATCTGGCTATTACAAATTGTGCTGCTATAAACATAAGTGCACATATATCGCTGTGGTACAATGTTTTCAAATCTTCTGGGAAAATGCCTAAAAAGGGAATAGCTGGTTTGAATGGGACCTCTAGTCCTAGTTTTCTGAGGAATCTCCACACTGATTTCCACAGTGATTGCACCAGTCTGCATTCCCAACAGTGGAAAAGGGTTCCTTTTTCCCCACAGCCCCTCCAGCATTTGTTATTGCTTGATTTCTTGATAGTAGCCATTCTGTCTGGGGTGAGGTGGAATCTCAGTGTTGTTTTAATTTGCATCTCTCAAATGACCAGTGATGTTGAACATTTCTTCACATATTTATTTGCTACTCATATTTCTTCATCTGAGAAGTGTGTGTTCATCTCAGATACCTGTTTCTGGATTGGATCTTTAAATCTAGGAGGACTGATTTTTTTGAGTTCTTTATATGTTCTCGGTAGTAATCCTCTGCAGTACAGCTGACAAACATTTTCTCCCATGTTGTGGGTTGTCTCTTCACTCTATTGGTGGTTTCTCTTGCTGCACAAAAGCTTTTCAATAGGGCATGATCCCATTTGTTGATTCTTTGTGATAGTTCCTGTGTAATCTAGGTTTTGTTCATAAAGTCTTTGCCTACACCAATGTCTTCAAGAGTTTTACCTACTCTATCTTCCAGCAGATTTAATGTTTCTGTTTTAATATTAAGATCTTTGATCCATTCTGATTTTAGCTTAGTACGTAGTGAAATATATGGGTCCAGTTTTAACCTTCAGCATGTGTAGAGCCAGTTTTTCCACACCATTTGTAAAGAGGCTATCTTTCTTCCAGTGAATGCGTTTTGGCTTTAAACTTTCAATTTTCCTCACTCAGCCTCCCAAGTAGCTGGAATTATCACCATGCCCAGCTGGTATTGACTTTGTTCTGTGTGGTTTGGTTATTTATTTTTCATTTTTTGAGACAGGATCTCACTAAGTAGTAGTTCAGGCTGATCTTGAGCTCACTATGAGGACCATGCTGGCCACAAACTCACAGCAGTCCTCCTGCCTCAGCCTCCTAAGTGCTGGGATTATAAGAATTTGCTGCTATACCTGCCTGTTGGGGAAGGGGGTTAATCACTCTAGGTAGTTCTGGTGTGTGGCCTGGTTTACCCAGTCCTGAACTAACCCAAAGCCAAATTTGCTCTCCTCAAGGTGTGGAGTTCTAGCTAGGGGGGTGTGTACCCCCCTAGCTGCCTGGAGGAGCAGGGTATGGGAAAAACCGCTGGCAGCATTAGGGGATACCACTGCCAGACCCTTCCCCTCTGCAGCAAGTCACACCAGCACAGGCCCCTGCAGACAGCTGTGGATCCAGTTGAAAGCTTTTCTGTCTCTCAAATGTATGAAAGGGGCTGGGGATATAGCTCAGCGGCATAGCACCTGCCTGCCAATCGTGAGGCCCTGAGTTTGATTCCCAGTACCAAAAAAAGAAAGAATTGAATTATTCAAATGTGTGAGGGCAGAGGCCAAGCTGCTAAGCAAGTGAACCTCAGAATACAGTTACTGAAGAGGGAGGAATTTATACCCTTGAGGAACCACCGCTGGTGTACACGGCCAGCCTGCAGGAGGCTCCATGCTCTTTGACACATGGCACCAGCCCTGGGTTCTGGGCATGTGATGTGCCTGTCCTTATCACAGAAAGTGGAAAACGAGGGAGAGGGAAAGGTGGAGAACAGTCTCCTTATTCACATGTAATCTGGAGGTTACCAATTGTGTCCTGTGGACCACAATTCCATCACGCGGACCAGCCTAGCTGCACAGAGGCTATGAGATGACTGCTCCCGAGACCCAGGGGGGCCTGTGCCTTTGTGTTTTAACTTTTATTTTATTAGCACAGGTTTGCAGCACGTGCATTTTACAGTCATCTTAGGGAGTTGCTAAGTGTATACCATAGCTTATTTCTTTTCTTTTTTTAATCAAGGAATCCTATCGTGTGTGTGTGTGTGTGTGTGTGTGTGTGTGTGTGTGTGTGTTACCAGGGATCAAACTCACAACTTTGTGCTTGCCAGGCAGGCACTTATGCCACTGAGCTAAATACCCAGCCCGAGGAATCCTATCTTGAGAGTAAAAGTTTACTAAGCAACATCACTAGCCAGGGCCACAACAAAGAGCAGAGAGCACAAGAGCACTGCTGGTGTTGCCTGGGGGGAAACAACAGCACCAGACAGGAAAAAAGAAAAGAAGAGAGGTCTGAGCTCTCCAGGACACGTTTGCCAGAACAAACCTGAGAGGGGCCCTCTGCAGGTGATAGGGTCTACTGCTGGGTCATGGGGAGCAGGGGCTCAGGGAGAGGGACTGTGGCCCCTGCCAGAAGCAAGGCTCAGGAGGGCCCAGTGGCAGTGGCTAAGGCTTAGGGAAGTGCAGAGCAGTGGCTCCTACCCACAGTCGGACTGCTGTATCAGGAGTCCCGGGTACAGCCATGCTGGGAGGGGCAGTTTCCAGGGGTCCCCACCACAATGGCAGCAGTCAGATTCCTTCATTCAGACTCTACAGTCAGATAAGGAAAGTGGGCAGCATAGCTCTTTCCTAATTACTTCTTGCTGATTGGGGGGATTGTTAGATCCCTCATCTGAGAGACAGCACAACTGTCATGGCAACGGTTCAAAGCTGTACCATGATAATGCACACCTCCTTCCCAGAAACCCCTGTGGCTTCTCCCTCCCAAAAGTCTGCCAGAGCTCAGGAATGTAAAGGTTTACCCAATCCCCTGCACTCTCCCAAAATAAATCAGCTCACACCAGCCCCCAGAGCCCTACCCCATCAGAGCCTGTATCAGGCAGAACCTGCCCTTTGTCTGCAGGGAGCCGCCACAGCCTTCTTGTGGTGACTCCCTGCATGCCCTCCCCGCTTATTAAACTCTTTTCTAACCTACTTGCCTCCTCTCTAATATTCTGTGCTGCTCTAGATTGAGTACAAATCACTCAATCAGTTGGTGCCATTGACTCCTGCAGTTGGAGGCTGTGTGGCTCCTGAAGGAGGGTCTGTCCCCTGGTCTGAGCCCCCCTCTGGCCTACGGACCTTTCCTCTCTGCTCCTCCTTTTCTCTCTCTCTCTCTCTCTCTCTCTCTCTCTCTCTCTCTCTCTCTCTTTCTCTCTCTCTCTCTTTCTGTGACTAGGGATTCCTCAGCCCTGCCATTTCTAGCCAACATCCAACACCAGCCTTTATCTCATCAGGCCCAAGGTGAGCCTCCCCTCTACCCTACTTGGGGTGTCTGTCTGAAATCGTGGCCACGTCAGGATGTCTCCCTACTCTACATCCCTCTGGGACCTCTATGTCCTTTGGGACCCCCATGCCTCTCTGGTGATGACCAGACAGGTCATTTCTGGGACTACGCTACTACTATGTCCTTTTTGGGCCTCCCTGTGCCTCCTCTGGTGACAACTAGAGAAGTCATTGTTGGGACTATGCTACTCCTGGTTGTGCCTCACTGGAGGGTGACGATTCTCCACTGACTCACAACCCTCCCAACCCCAGGCTCACCTTCCTAATTGGAACACATGGGTGATAATCATCATTACCTGACAAAACCACTCCTCTGGGCTGCGCTTAGATACACTGGGACTAAAACAAACTCTCAGGCCAAAGAGGCGAACATTAAGAGATTCACATAACTTTTACTACTGAAATGGCAAGCCGGGGTAAATACCTTATGTCCAGCTGGGCATGCCCTGACCTATTCCAAAGCTGCAAGGCCTCCCAAATTCTTTTGACTCACTTCACAGATCCTCTTCCTTTATCAGTTCGCCACCAGTGACTCTTTTCTTTCTTGTTTCTCAGACCTAATAGATGAAATACTTCCAACCCCCATTACCATAACTCACATGGAGGCTCCTCCCCTCTCTCTCCCCTCCTTCTTCCTCCTCCTCATCTCACAGTTACTCTCAGAGGACTACACCCCTGTGAGCTCCTCCTGTGTTTACCCAACTCTGCCCCTCCTCTCTCCCCCTGCCCATCATACTGGATCCTGCAGTCCTCCTAAACTCTCATTTCATTTCCCAAGCAGCACCAAACATTCAGACTAAATTCAAAACATCAGACCTTGGTCCTCAATCCCCCTAGGGAGACCTCTTACATATGGCTTTCCATGTCTTCAATGATAGACAATGACCTTAAAAAGGTTACATTCCAGGACCATGGTAAAAAAGTTTGCATTCTAGGCTAAAACGCTAAGGTCAATTTATGGCCACAGCAGCTACAGCTGCAGTGAGCGGCACCCAGGGCTTGAGATAAAACACAGACTGGAGAAAAAAATCTAAAAACCTGAGCCCCACCACCACCACCATCAGCTTCAAGAGCAGCAGAGAAATGACACTGGACATGAGCCTGCCCTGCCCTGCAGCACGACTGGGAACTGGTCCCATCTGCAACCAAGAGGCCACTGGAGGTGTGACTGCCCTGTCCGCCAGAGAGCAGGTAAGTCATCACCTTTCCCACCCTCACAGGATAGGTCATGGCCGCCTTGAACTCATCACCGGCTGGTCTGTTCCGCGTCACCACTGAAGAGGACTGATGGGCTCAGCCACGGTCTCACCCAGGTATCTCTCTCAGAGCCCTGAATCTCGCTGGATGTCTCAAGGTAAAACCTTCTCTCTCCTTGTTGACATGTGAGCCACCCATGATGTCCTTCCTGAGTTTTAAGGCCAATGTTCCAGGTCTGCAGTCTCCGTTGTGGGAATTGACAGCCAACGAACATGACCTCTGCAGACAAAACCTGCTCCCTGCAGATTCCAAACCCTTTCCTTACACACAGCTCTTATTATCCCAACCTGTCCTTCTTTTTGATAAAAATTCTACTTCAAAAACTCAATTTCTCTTATACTGTCTACCTCTCCCTACGGCTCTCTTACTCCAATCCCAGCATCATACACCACTGACTCTGTCCCTCCTCTTCCCTCCTGCCTCAGCAACCCTACAGTCTGAGACACCTCCAATCCCACTCATGCCACGCACATTACTCCACTGCTAATTCACCTCAAACACCCCTCAGTCTTCTCTTCTGTTCCCCAGTACCCAATTGCCCCTAAACATCAACAGGGACTCAAACCTATTATCTGCCGCTTGTTAACTAATGTGTTTCTAAAAATCACTCACTTGCCCACATTCTCCCTGTCCTCAAATCCAACAGCTCCTATCACCTAATCCAATATCCCAGAGCTATCATCAGTACAATAACACCAATTCACCTGGTGGTGCCAAACCCTTACACTGCGCTGTCTCATATTCCTCCATGTACCTCTCACTTTCCTGTGTTAGACTTAAAAATCGGTTTTTCACTATTTCCTTACATCCACAATGCCAGGACCTTTCCGCGTTTATATGGACAGATTCAGATACTTTTCAGTCCACTCAACTAACACAGACAGTGCTATGCCAGGAATTCAGACACAGCCCTCACTTCTTTAGCCAAGCCTGAGCCAGTGATCTCACAACTAAAAATTGACAACCTGGTACACTCATTTAATACATAGATGACTTCTACCCTGCTCCCCCTCCTGTGCCACAACAACGCAACACATGGCTGCCTCACTCAACTTTCTCTATAGTAGAAGATACAAGGTCTCTTGCTCCAAAGCTCAAATTGCCTCACCAAAGGTCAAATACTTAGGCCCCATGCTTACACTCATCACATGGTTCATAACCCCTGACCACAAGATTCCTCTGTGACTTACAGCCACCAATCACAAAACAACGAATATTATCCTTCTTAGGCCTATCAAACTTTTTTCACCTCCAGATCCTCAACTTTGCCTCCTTAGCTCAGCCACTATACCAAGCCTCTAAAGGGCCTCTTTCAAAACCCCTAGACCCTACTATGCCAATTGACACATCACAAAGCTTAAGGAGGCCTCCTTAGAGCCCCTGCACTTATACTTTCTAGTCCTACTATACCTTTTATTCTATACACTACAACAGATAAAGTAATGCAATGGGAGTATTGGGACACAGTAAAAGACCTTCATTTCAGGCCATAGCCTACCTCCCCAAACAGCTACAGTTATAGGATGGTCTCCCTGCCTTCAGGTGATAGCAGTACAGTCATCCTGACACAAGAAGCAAAAAGTTCACTTTAGGACAATCGCAGTCTACTCACCACACTGTCTAGTCAATCTAATTTCTCCCAAGACATTCCCAGCTCTAATGACCCCATCACAGCTACAACAAGCACATCTAACTGTAATGCAAGACCCCACTGTCATAGTCTCAACCAGTAACACTCTCAATCCAGCCACCCTATTGTCCACTCCCACAACAGATACAGAGATAAGTCTTCTACATGACTGCACAGATGTTCTCCAATTAACTCACACTTCCTTCCCACATATACATGATTCTCCTCTCTCTACTCCTACCTGTAACCCCTACAAAACTCTGAACTCTCCAGGTCACCTACTCAGTTAAGCCCCTTTCAGCTTATGTACAATAGACCGTTTGTCTTACAAAACTTGCCTTCACCTTCTAATCTTCCTCCCTTAGCTGACTACATTCTGGTTCTCTAGTTCCTCTGACACCTTCTTCAATAATATGTAGATCTTTGCCTCCCTCAACCTTGCAAGATCCTCCTTTATCTCCAGGAGACTTAATCTATATTAAAATTCCTAAGCCCACAGGTTCAACTTCAACTCTTCAACCCAAGTAAAATGGACCTCACCTGGTACACCTTGGGACTCCAACTGCAGTAAAGGTAGGAAGATTCCCATGCTGGTTTCACATCACCCAGACGAAGAGATATCATCTGCTGCCTGGTAATCTCGATCCCAAACACACTAAAGGGACTTTATGGACCTCATATCCAATAGCTCCCACCCATCTCCGATTAACACAACACAAACACTAATGCTTTACTGCCCTACCTGGTTTTGGCTTATATATGGCTCTACACGTCTCCTCTTCCTCACAGGTGCTCTAACACTCCAAAAAATACTACTCCAAAAATACACCACTCTCCAAAGGCTTACAGTTATCATACTCTTCATATTAATAATCTTACTGTTTACATTCCTCAATTGCCTTAGTCAACATGATAGGCTTCCTCCTTTGCCTCAGTCTATTCCTTCACCTAACCCTACACAAAAAGGCCAATCTACCTGTTCCTCAACAGAATAATTTTTGTCTGTGGACATAGGGCCAACACATGTCTTCCCTCCCTATAGCAGGGATCATACACAGTGGCTATAATAATACCACAGGTCACTTTACACACTCATTCACAAATCCTGCACCAACATCTACAAGGCCTAGCTCATCACACTGTCACACACAGAGTGGCCACAGCACCTATTGTGAGTATATTTTCTACCATTGGTCTGGGAGCAAGGAGATTAAAAAACCAGCCTCACATACTACTATCAGATATCACACGACTTAAAAACAGTGATAAAATCAGGCTCCCAGAATGTTAATTCACTCCAAGATCAAATAGACTCACTGGCCACAGTAGTTCTCCAACAAGGAAGGACACTCAGTATTCTCACAGCAGAAAAAGGGAGATACTATGCCATGTTGGGAGAAGAATACTGCTACTTTGTCAACCAATCAGGTATAATCAAAGATCAGATATAAAAACTCAAAAAATTAGCAGCTGATATACAAGGGAGGCAATATTTTCTAGGAGTCACCCCTTGGTCTTCATGGTGGGATTCCCTGGGCTCCTGGACTCCCATTCTGATGCCCATTATGGGTCCCATAATTACCATAGTAATATTTTTGCTTGTTGCTCCCTGTGCCTTTAGGCTCCTCTCATGATTTATCCAAACCAGGTATCACTACCTCACAAGCTCAGATGAAACGGATCCCTCAATCCCATTCTCTTCTACCTTAGGCCCCAACGACGCCTCCCCTCCCCAGCAAGAAGCAGCCAGAGAGACTCCATGGTGCCCCCTAACACCAAAGAGATGGGAATGTTAGATCCCCCGTCTGAGAGACAGCACAATCATCATGGCAATGGTTCAAAGCCGTGCCATGATAATGCACACCTCCTTCCCAGAAGCCATTATGGCTTCTCCCTCCCAAAAGTCTGCCAGAGCTCAGGAATGTAAAAGTTTACCCAATCCCCTGCACTTTCACAAAATAAATCAGCTCACACCAGCCCCCAGAGCCCTACCCCATCAGAGCCTATATCAGGTAGAACCTGCCCTTTGTCTGCAGGGAGCCACCACCTTCCTTGTGGTGACTCCCTCCGTGCCTCCCTGGTTATTAAACTCTTTTCTAACCTACTTGCCTCCTCTCTTTAATATTCTGCGCTGCTCTAGATTGAGTACAAATCACTCAATCAGGGATGATCGTTGGGGTTTTGACTAGACTGAAGAAAACCCCTATTGATGTGATCTTTGGCTACTGCCTGTGAAAATTGATAAAATCCTATTGGTGGGAAATCTTTGAGGTAGGCTGATTAGGCATGGCAATAATAAACAGGTGAATGGAGAGATGAGGACATGGGCACTACAAAAGGAAAAATTCAACATAGGATAGTGAACTTCCAAGAATCCTGTTACTTGTGTCAACTTGAGCAGTTTAGAAATTTAACTAAGAGACTCAGCAAGGAGCAAACATCCTTACTTTGTAAATACCCTCATCCTGTGCAAGGGGAGGGGCAAGGAGAATTTGTGAGTGCTGCAACTGTTGTGGGGAGGCTTGGCCTGTGTACGGTATAAGGGAGGAAAAGAGGCTCGCTCTTTGCCATTTTGCTCTGGCTGCTACCTTGAAATGTTGCTCCTGTGCCAGGCCATCCTGCCTTGGAGTCAGCTTATTGTGGACTGAAACCTCCACAAA
Source organism: Hydrochoerus hydrochaeris (assembly GCA_004027455.1). Taxonomy (NCBI): domain Eukaryota; kingdom Metazoa; phylum Chordata; class Mammalia; order Rodentia; family Hydrochaeridae; genus Hydrochoerus; species Hydrochoerus hydrochaeris. The sequence continues at coordinate 1,327 of PVLA01007110.1, read as the reverse complement.
CAGTGAGCTAAATAAACCTTTCCTAACTTCATTTTGGGTGTTGGGTATTTTGTCCCAGCAGCAAGAAAAAAGTAACCATCACAAATCCCATGAACTCTGCAGGACATCCAGGGACATTAGTTGTACTGCCTAGATCTCTGTGTCCTTCCTACAGAGCTGCAGTTACGTTATCGTGATTATCTGGGGTAAAAGTACAATATGTTGTGTGAAGCATGCTGCGTGTGTCCCCTCGGGTAGCTGTCAGTAGATCTAAATCTATGTCATTTTGTAAAATTACTTTTTTCATTTGATATTTTTCATCCACTAATAAAGTTAGCTCTGCAAGTGGCATTTATTTTATTTAAAGAGAAAAAACAAAACAAAAGACAAACGACAACAAAAAACTCAATAACAATATAGCCTTTCAAAACAAGATGATAGAAATTTAACAATGGTTGTTATATTGTGTATTGTTGTCTTCAAAAGAATTGCTTGGATTACCAGATGTAGACATGCAAAATTAATCAAACCGTATGAGTTCTTTATGTCAGGGTTCACTAGAGAAACAGAAAAAACACAAGACATAAATGTCTAAGAATCTACAAGGTCGGCTTCCGATAGTCACAGAGTCAGATGAGGGGGTGCAGAGGGGGTGCAGAGGGCGTCTGCACGCTGGAGGCTGAAGGTCCAGTCCACGGTCTGGAGCTCACTACAGCGTCTGTGCGAGTCTGTATCAGGAGGCCAGTGGGTCTGCGACAGAAGACTGAAGAGTCTACAATGGAGAGCTAGAGAATCTATGCCAGAAGGCTGATGGGCCCAAAGCAGAAGCCACAGAGTCTGCACAGGAAGACAGGAGGTAACATCCAAGCTGACAGAACCAGCAATCCATCCCTCCTCATTTGCCTTTTCTTGCAGGCTACTCCCCTGGAGTGGATGAAGCACTCACACCTTCTAGCTAAGGAGGTTACGAAGTAAGGACCCTGGCCCCCTGCTGAATCACTTAAACTTCTCAAATTGCCACAGTGAACAATATCCTAGGGTGGTAAGGCTTATTCTCCACACCCCAGTGCGGTGCTCTTTTCTGTCCATGCCGCGTCCTAGTCCATCCACGCCTTGTGACAAGGTCCATGGGTGGAGGAGAGCGCTTCAAGGAATCGCTTCTCCAGGAAAAGGACACCACATGTGGGTATTGGGCACGGGGATCTTGGAATGTTTTGTACTGATAATTGTAATTTGTGTAGTTCACATGTGTATGTTTTTATGTAATGCTCAATATGGAGTCGAGGGTGGAGACTCCAGGGGGGTTGCTGGAGGCCCTCTAGATAACCCCTTTGTGAGGACTGGTTGT